>CM036629.1:10895000-10975000 GCA_020746105.1 Trogon surrucura
TTTGCTTCTATGTATTATTTTAAAATATATGGGCTGTTAATAAGCATAAACCAGTGTATTTAATAATCATAACATTCCATCTTTCTAATTAGGCTGCAGGTGAATTTGTTGACATAAGAGAAGAAATTGAAGATGATAGCATGGAAACAAAAGGTAAATGATTTAATAATGAACATACGTCTGAAATACTTGAAAGCACAATATTCCTTTTGTAGAGTGAATACTGTCTATGTGGATTGACCAAATTATTTCACTTCACTATATTTTTTACATTAAAAAATGCTTTATTAAATTAAAAATTACTAATCTGAAGGTAAGATGGATTTTGTCCCTCAGTTTCACTGTGGGACACTGTGGTATCCCTTGGTGGCCATCAGCAAAGCGTATTTGGGTTTTTTTTCCGTTTGAAGAGTCTGCCCTGGGAGTTTGAACTTTTCTAGAAGAAGAGAGGCAGAAAATAAAGTAGGCTGGCTCCTAGAGAGAGAATCAGAGAAGACATTTTTTGCATCAGAGCGTGAGTTTTACAGCAGAAGAAACGCTGGAGAAACTCAGGCTCTGCCTGTTAGGAGGGTGGCGTGTGAGCAGTGTCGGCAGGGAGGGGAAGGAGCGGGGACAGGAACGAGCCATAATGGGGCAGTGCAGATGTCGTTCACTGGGGCATTTCGCTGCCCTCGGTGCAGCAAACGTAAAAACAATCTCAGCACGCAGGTCTTGCAGATGTACTGAACCAGATATTTCCTGAGAATTTCTGGAGAGGACAGTGGGAAACGAATAAGGAATTGAATAATTTCTGTGCTGACTGAAGTGGTGCTTGATAGGTAAGACTCAGGCAAAGTTGGAGGAAGAAGTAATTTTACAGACTAAAAATAGCATCACTTGGATGTTTTGAGAAGGAGTAGTAGTTTGTGATTTGCGGAGGGCTAAGATGGGCAGTTTACTGCTGCATTTTTCTGAAGTAAATCACAATATTCTTTATATACCAAAGCTGACTAAGGGAGTGTCTCTGCAAAATAGGAGGAGGAACGTTCTGGGTAACACATCCCAGCGTAACAGCAGCAGACTCTGGGTGCCAGGTTAACATTTGTGCAGCTTTGTTGTATCCTTTCATAGTCATTATTCTCCTCTGAAATAATCTTAATTTTTGCTGAAAATCTGTAAATGGGAATTATATATGTTTTCTATCAGCACCAGTCTGTACTCAGATTGAGAGAGAAGTAGCTAAAAGAACAGTTTAGCGATTACTGTAGGCTGTAATTTCTGGGCTTCAACAGCCTAGGAATTGGTTTTGTTCACATGGAAATAGACTGTACCTCTGAGGAAGACAAGAACAAGTATCCTGAACATCTGTTTAGTTTAGTGCTGGCTCTTCATTTTTCTGGATTTTAATATTTTACTTTATTTGGTTAGTGTATGAAGTTAATTGTGGTGTTTGGTAGTAACAGTGAGTTAGCACAGTAGACACTGGAGCAGCAAGTGGTTATCCTCTGTTGTCTTTGAGATCTGACCTGGTTTCCTAACTGATAGAAGTTTTGTAGAATTACAAGAGGAAACCACTGGCATGTTGAAGCGCTTGCTGGTGTTGAGAAAGCCTTGTGCTTACCTTGATAGTCAAGTCGGTGGTTAATACTGAAGGGTAATGGAAAGAAATCATGAGGGCACAATCTGAATATCAAATTGAAATAGATTGTTAACTAATCCGTCCAAATTTTATTTATTAATTTTGTAATTATACCAGGTGAAATCCTTACAAGCTACGCTGATTGCTTGGTTTACCTCAAGTTACATTCAAATCTCGATAAAACACATTACAGCCTTTTATTAATGAGATGATGAAAAATGCTATCCCGTGCAAGAGTGGGGGACACGTATTCCAACATTACTTACAGTCACCTGTTTGCTTTTTAATGTTGCTATTGAATTTGTATTTAACTCAGGATTAAAGTATAAGCTGACATATTTGAATAAGGATATCTTTAAGCCTTGAGTTCTTAAATTTTTTTTTAAAATTGCCACACAATCGGTTAATAGAAAAAGTTTTTAAAACTTGGAGGATGTTGATTAGCTGCAGAAAGCAGAGGTTCATAGAGACCCACAGAGGGGCTGGAGCCCCCCTGTGCGGACAGAACGTGGGGTGTTTGTGGCAGGAATGGGAGGGGAAGGGCCCCCCTCCTGTGGAGCAGCGCAGGCGCGGGCAGCGTCCCTTGGGCGCCTGCTGGGGCCGTGCAGAAGCAGGCAATGCCTGAGGGAGCTGCTGGTCTTGGGGAGAAGGGGGATGAAAGAAGCAGTCCTGCCCTTCACACAGACAGGGCTAAAGCATTAGTATTGTTGGCAGGCAGCTTGTTCCCTATGTGCTAGACAGCACTCAAACAGTAACAAGTATTCCCCATCCTCAGTGGAGGCACCTTTTTACTGGGTAGCAAAGCTTTTAAATGGCAGCAAGAACTTGTTGGTGACTACTGTTTACTCACAAGTGTATATCTTGGGTCACCTCTGAAGCTTTAAAGGGGCTTATGTTTATTATTTCTGAAAGAGGTTTTTGTATGCTTTTCAGAGTGGATCTTCTTCACCAAAATAAGTGATTCATAATGACTGGATCTTGATCAGATTTTCCAGATTACTCTGGCGGTCATTTTTAATAATCTACATTGTAAACTTTAAAAAAATACAACCCAAACCAAAAAGACTCTGATCTTTAAATATAGGTGACTTTGTCCAAAATGAGCTGAAATACAAACTAGAATTGTTTTCCCAGTTAATAAAATGTGCCGTTAATGAGACAGTGAGCAAATGTCACATTCGCATGTTGGTATCTATCAGAACGAATCAAAATCTACTGTTTGGCACAAGAGGTAAAAAGCCCTACGTTGTAATAAAACTGTCATAGGATTAGTGTCTCCTGCTTTGTAAATAAACATCTCCGCTTTGCCTCGGTATTTCTGTAACATCCGGAGACTATTATCCTGTGCTGGTGCTCTGGTTCATTGACAGTTTCACTTAAACAGTTAACCAACAATTTGAAATGGAAAATGTTCTGCCCATATTCCTTAATTTCTCTGTGCTTCCCCCCCCCCCCGTTTTTTTGTTGTGTTTTTGTCAATTGCTTTAGTAATTGCATCTTATTTTTTGTTACATAGGAAAGTACCGAACTGCTCACAAACCTCATTCAAAGCCAAAAGTATCAAACGTTTTTGAGGCAGATTTTCCAGTGAATGGAAGTGATACAAAATCGCTGGGCCGTTTTCAGTCAGAAGAGGAACTGTGGGCCCGCTTAGAAGAGCTTGAGAGACAAGAAGAGATACTTGGTGAACTTGACAGGTATAGTACTGCCGTAGCAGTCAGGTTTGAGATTTCAGAAAGCCAGGAGTGTGTGATCCTGTTTGTACACAAAGTACAGGTAGCGGACTAAACTTTAAGTTTTAAGTTTAAGTTACAAAAGGTGGAAGAAGTGTGCACTGCAAGGCCAAAGGTGCTGAAATCTGCCTCTGTGCCACCACAGCAGTTCAGCATTGTAGTATTTTTTTTAAGATGGTAAGAAAGGGGAGAGTAAAATCCATTTACTGTTTAATGACATCCTTAGAGCTATTCTGATCCTAAAGCAATATATATGTCATTAGCCAGAATGTCACAGTTTTGGTATTTCCAGTTGACGTGGAAAGGACGTAGTCATTCTTATAGTGTATAAAAAAGGTTACACAATCTGGCTAAAAATATAGCACATGGGTAAAGAAAATTATTTTACAAGCTTGTTCATTATTTGTATGTCTGTGCCTCTCAAGAGTATGAACTGCCTCAGTTCACGTAGATACTTTTCATTTCATAGGATGCCTGATACAGTTGAGACAAATGGAGAAGATACAACCTCCTCTGAAGAGGAGAAAGAAGATAAGAGGACAGATCTGAATGGGACGTATAAAGCAGAAGACTGTATTACTCAGGGCAACTTCGATAAAGAAGTAACAAATTCAGACTTGTTTGGCGGCCAAGTTAATGGCTCTACTTATTATCACAGTGATGATGAAGATGATGTAGATGTTGGAGATAACTCTGTTCCAACTATTTTTTTCTCCCACACTGTTGAACCTAAAAGGGTTTGTACTTTGTTATTTTTATCTTTATCTCAACAAATTGCTTAAAACATAAATACCATATCTAAAATAGAAAAATTTAGATAATATAGACAAAGTAGAATGCTAACTGTAGATGACATTTATTTATTTGGATTTTTTCCTAAATGCTTGAAGCCCACTGTTGAAATACTGCAGTTTCAAATACGATATTAAAAAAATTGATCTTCAAATGTATACCTTGCCGTTCTGGCTTCTGACTGCTATAAAAGGTAGTCCAGGAGTTTTGTAAATTACTTTTTACTTGACTTGAGCTGTTAAACAGCTCAACTGTTGAGCAGAATTTGAATATGCAGGTTGTTATATACTATATGCAATATTTATGCACATTAGTGCAAAGAAATGCCCCAACCTAGTGCAAGTGGCAAAGAATAAACAGTTCACATTATGAATGTTACCGTTCACATGTTTGTTTAACTTACCTGTGCTTCATAGTCCTGAACTGCCAGAAGTCAGCTCTCTGCAGCCTGGTGATAGTTGATTTTGTGGTCTAGACCATCATTTGTGTTCAATTTTCAGGTAAGAATAAACACAGGAAAAAATACTACTTTGAAATTCAGTGAAAAGAAAGAAGAGGCCAAGCGTAAAAGGAAGAACAGCAATGGCAATGGCCATGCAACTCCAGAACTGCCAAACATCAAAACCCCAGCAGACATTTACCGGTGTGTAATTTATAGTGTTGGCGTGTGAGCTTTCCCCTTAGCAGACCTTCTCTTTTCAATTCTGTTCACCTGTGGTATGAAACTGAACCTAATATTTCCTGAAAGAAACAGCTGGAACTGAATTTACTACTTAAAAATGAAAGTTTGTGGCTTGTGCCTTGTTGCCATGCTTTTATATCCATAAAACATTTCTGAGCTTAAAATTTCCTTTACTGACTAGCAATTCATCATTTATCTGTTTTTTTTCAGAGCCTCTAAAATTAAGGTGAATTTGCCAGTACGTATCATCTAGATAAAAAAATAAGCAGTTACATATTCCGGTTAATTCAGTGTCATTTGCTTCTGTGTTTGTTTTCAAACACAACTATCTATCACTTTTAATACCTCTCCCTTCCCAGTTACTAATTGCTGGGTTTTGTCTCTTCTTCCAGTATCTTCAGAATATACTCAGATCTCTGTTTGCATAGTTTCTTTTACATTCTCTCTCCCTGCCTTTAGTCCATCACTGTCTTTGTCCTCCCTAAAAAGTTCTCGCCTGTAGAACACCCAAACTCAGAGCTTGACAGTGTTGGGCTTACAGGATGGTATTGAAACACTAAATTAAGGTGACAGTAGAGTTAAAACTGGTATTTAGGTTTGTAAAGATGAACACAGATACCTGTTAGAGTGGTTGATTAAGTGCTTGTGAAAATCACACAGTGTTTGTATGCCGGTGTATTAAGGCACCTAAATATCTTGAAAAAAGTGTTACAGAGTGTGGAAAGGTAAAACTCATCCTATAATTACAGTTGCTGGAGCTGAAGATGAGGTAAAGGATTCTTGCGTGGTGCTTTCCCTGAGCTCTGCACAGGAACTCCATCTTCTGTAGAGATAGGCAAGTGTTCCCATGAGTGCCTGATGAATAAAGCTGTTAAGAAACAAGTAACCCCCTTAAAACTCATCCAGTCGTTGGGCTTCTCCGTTACGAGTTTGATAAAATTGGCACTGTCTCCTGATGCCTTCTTTCTCCTCCACCCACCCTTGACTTCTTTAAGTCATGGAGATGGAGTACAAACTGTAGGAAGAGGCCTCTTCATCAGTTTACAGTTTGTTAATACTTGAAAAGTGTCTTTGTGTTGATCTGATCTTAAAAGATGATTTTTAATATTTTTTTTAACCTGAAAGCAGAGGATTATGGCACTTGTAAGGAAAAAGCTTCGTCCTTTCCACGTGCAATGAATGTTTCAAGTATTTGTTTTTATATTCTACATTTGACAAGGACTTCATTCTAGAAAACCTTCTGTCATTGTCATCTTCTGTTTCTCTTTACAGAAAAAACCCTGGCAATCATTTAGTTTCCCTTTTCCCTAACTTTTTCAACTCACACTATTCTGTTTTCTAATACTTCTCAAAGAGCTATATATTTTCTGCTGAAAGAGTGTAACAACTTAATGCTTGAATAAAGGGCATAGCGGTGTTTGCTCTGCAGAATTGATTCATGTATGTTGGTAAATAAAACGCCTCTAAAGGTACAGTATTGTAATTCTGCAGTGAAAAAGTTGGAAAAGCACATCATAATTAATTTGTACAAAAGACAAAGCAAGATCACTGTGAATTTGTCATCTGATCCTGAAATGGTTTATTAAAGCTAACATTTTCCTTTATAGAGTCTTTGTTGATGTTGTGAATGGAGAATATGTCCCTCGTAAATCAATTTTGAAGTCTCGAAGCAGAGAGAACAGTGTTTGTAGCGATACCAGTGAGAACAGTGCTGCTGAGTTTGATGACAGACGAGGAGTTCAGAGGAGTATTAGCTGTGATGAAGCTACTCAGAGTGACAACAGCGAAGGCATACTGGAGGAAGAGGAGGAGGAGGGGCAGCAGCAGCTACCGAAAAAGCTTCCTCCCTCTTCAGGGACAACTGAGGTACAGTTTTTAATTAATTATTGATTGTTGGCAGAGATAAAACTGAGAAATCTAACGAACATAGTTGCATAGACCTTCGGCTTGATTTTTTTAAAAATAATTTTCGGACTCCTACATAGTTTGCTTCAGAAGGCCATTACAAGCTTGTGTCACATGCATCCCAGGGCAGGGAGGAGGAGACAAGTCAGGTGGCTTCCCCGAGACCTGAAGCTCTTCTGTAAAGATCCGACAAAGTAGTCGCTTGCCGGTGTTACTGAAACCAGAGTCATCCTGAAAATTTTACTGCAGGATATGCAGCAGGATTTAAAAAAAAAAAAAAAAAGGAAGTTAAAAACCTGTGCTTCATAGTTGGTGAGAGGGACGAGTTGATTCTCTGTAACCTGTGTTGCACAGGTACTAGACAGCTATAGTTTCCAGGTGGTGTTTTTAAGTTCTAAAACACACAAATATCAGTTATTACTTGGACTTGCCAAAGACACAGGAAATGCCTTGCGAAAGAAAGCATGATGCCTCTACTTACCCTGTTCCAGACTAGGGCCAGTAGTGATCCCAAACGTATCTGCTTTTACATGTTTGGAAAATTCAGGGCTTCATCATAAAGGAACAGACATAAGTGAAAACGTACAATTGCTTAGTGACTGGATGAGTACAAGAATTTAATGTAGCCCTGCTCTGAAATTCATGGAATAGAGTAGTCTTCATTTTTGGCTTGTAACAACTTACACTAATTTTTTTCAAACTAGATGAAACAGAGTTTTCAGTAGTTCCTAATGAAGTGGGCAAGTTCAATGAAAATACTGTTTTTAGAAAAATTATTTTTGACAAGAATTGAGTCCCTCGTAAAAACTGTTGTTTATCATCATTTTTCGAACAGCCACAGACAAATCCAGGCAGGATGTGAGGATTCATGGTGGAAGATTCATCTGTAGAGTTAGCACTTCACATTGTCTGCTTTCTGAAATATATTTGCTGTATTTTTGTAACACATTTAAGTACACTTTAGATGTTACTCATTAGTCCATTCTCTGAATATAGTGTGATTATTCTCTACAATATAAGATGTTTTCTAAGTGACTGAAGGAGAGTGAGCAGTTAGACATGCCTTCTTGAATGCTGGTGTTTTGCTTTTGGTTGGTTTTGTGAGTGTGTGAAATACCTTATTTCTCTGTTACGATTTGCAACACACTAACTTCTTTGTAATTTTACCACTGTCTTCCTGGGCTGTATTGTGCTTACCTGGTTTTGAAAATGAGCATGTTGTTAGAACGATGCAGTTGTGCACAGGCACAGCTTTCCTCATACTTTTGCTGTTGGAGCAGAAAACAGAAAAACACTGCTTTTTTGCAGGTCCTGCAATAAAAGAATGGCTGGTTTGTTTTGCTTTGTTTTTCTTGGTGGCTGAGTTATGAAAAAGCAGAACTAAGCATAGTTGATAAATCTGGTGTGCATTCCTTTGTGCCCAGTATGAGCATCAAACCTTGGATGTAAACTGCTTCCCCTTGTCCTCAGGCATTCTGAATTTTCTGTTTTCAGTACAACTAGTAGGATGATTTGTTCTTAAATATGTTTATGAAAAGTAGTTCTGAGTTGCTTTTTTTTCGGGGTTTTCCAAGAGTCACGGTCATTTCTTAGCTAAGTTAAAAAGGATAAAGTCATATAATGGGCTGCATAAAATTATCATTTTTAAACATTAAGTGTTTTTATTAAACTTTTTTTTTTTAGAAGGAAATAGTTGGAAGCAAGTTTGCCATTCTCTTAAGTATAAATTACCTTCACCAGTTTTTGATCATATTTGGTAAGGAGAAAAGAACAAACAAAATAAGTGCTTGCCAGTTTGTGTGCAGCGTGTCAGCTTGATGCAATTAGAGAAGCTACTAAGTCATAAAATATGACGTATGATGGAAATGCTGACATACTCCAACTTTGCAAAATCTCTCAATTTCTTATCCAGAATAAAACTATATATTACATCAGCTGTTTTATTGCTTGAACATGTGTCAGCAAGGAAACAAATTTTTAGATCATTTATGCTGTAGGAATGAGATTAAGTAGTACTTCTAAGACACTGTCTTTCATTCAGTCATCTTTGAACGGGCTATATTTTGAGGTTAATTACAATTTGGTTACTTATGCAAGGAACAATCATTGATTTAAAGATATTTCTTTACTTTTGATTAAAAGAAATAACAATCTTAATCAGGCTAATATAGGGTAATGACCTTACGGGCATAGCTCCACATTTGCATTTTATTAGCTCATTTTGAGTGTTCTCTTCTGTTGTAGGCATTTTCCGGAACTGTTATAGAAAAGGAGCCTTTGTCTCCTTCCTTAATACCACACCCAGTCATTGCTCACCCAGTCCTGCCTACCATTCTGGAGCGAAAATCAGAGGAAGTTTTGTCCGAAGCGTCAGAAGAAACTACAAAGAGGATTTCAAAATTCAAAGCTGCCAGAATGCAACAGACTCACTAGGTCCTGCCCAGCCAGCCGAGGCTGGAGTGCTCTTGCCTAGTTTCACATTTGTTGAGATGATGTAAAACTATATGCGTTACACCTAGCTAGTTAAAAGGGTGTCCTATGTTAATTTGGCATCGGTTATCTTTTGTTAGCAACATTTAAAAGAAAAGTTCGGAGTTTGAACACTTGAGTATTCATGTTATTCTGTCGGTTTCCCTGTGTGCTGTCAGCACCTTTGTATATGTTTGCCTTATGATAGCAGCACTTGGATTCTTTTTCAAAAACTGTTCCTTACATACATTGTTTTTGTGTTTAAACCTAAATACAGGCAGTTTTGTGCCAGCTGTGATGTTCTACATACCATATGGACCATTTTAAGGAAACTTTTCACATTTCAAATAGATTCACCAATTATATTGCATTACTTGCTTTAGTGTTTTAAGACACACTTGTATTCACGTTGCTGTAGGTTTTGCAACTAGGTGTCTGCTGGAAGTTTTTTTCCTTCTTTCAAACCTCTCTGATATCTCACTGTACAGATCTATAAAGCGCTGGGTTCATGTACATTGCAGGGAAGTTTCTTTGATGGAAAAGGGTATTTTGTAAAATTAAATTTTCAGTAAAAAAGCTGTGAAAGTTGTGTGTTTTTTGGTGCTTTACTACTAATTTGGAAACAACACGGAGAGGTTTTTATTTTGAACTTGCATTTCTAGCTTGAAGTGTTTACTACCACATGGACATAAAAGCAGTCCATTCTCCTGCCATTGTATTTTAACCTCCTGCTAATGAATGTCCATGGAAATTGAATGCTCTTAAGGAGAGAAGCATAAACTCAGACTCTGATTACAAAATCTCCTAGTTCTTTTGTATACTCAGAAAACATTGTAATTGTCTTGGGAATGCCCAGAGGGAGTCAGCACTAAGGAAAAATGTCTTAATGCTTCAACTTTATTTCAAAATGCAACAACACTGTAGCACTCAGGGTACACTTTTGTGTGTCCTTCTGCCTGAGAGTAATCCTGGCTTCAGGAGTCCCAGCTCGTTCCTGTCTTCTCGCCATCCCCTCCCTTGTGCTGACACAGCTTTTGTTGGCGCCACCCCTTGAATGATAATGGGTGACGGAGCTGGGTTTAAAAAACAAACTACTGTGTTTAGGTTTTTTTCCAATAGTTGTGTATGTTTTTTTAAGCTAGTGAGTTTCCTAATCTCTTTCTCAGCATGCTTGTATCAGCACGGTTAGAAGGGGTAATGTGGTGAGCAAGGACAAGGGAGGACGTTGGCAGAGGGCATGGGGAGCTGGAGAACCTTAAACTGGTGTTACTCCCTGGCTGACATCATCAAACCACAGCCTAAGGAGTGAGGCAAAAAGACTTGGGAGGTGTAAGGAAGGATTTGCTTTCGGCCACAGTTCTGCGGCTTTGTAAACACGCAGCCCAAGTGCCACCAACATCTGGATTTCCAAATCTTGGCCGTCCATGAACAGGGCATGAGCTAATGCCGTTTCCTCACCTTCCCCTAAAATAACCGTGCCTTGCGCTCGTGCGCTTTGGTCTCAGATCACAGCAGATTAGCTCGTCATGCAGCTTCACGCATTAAAACAGAACCACCAGCTCCCTGTTTTTCAGCACATTTTTCTCTCTGTGCTTAAAAGGGAGCTGGGGACACTGGGACTTCTTCTTCTAGGGTGACTTTTAAAAAAGGTTGCGCTGCAGCTAACTCTGAAGTTTTCTGTGTGTTTGGGAAAGTGGGGTAATTTCCTGGGCAGAGAATGCGGGATGCAGGAGGGCAAGAAGGGGCTGATAGCTGGGGTCCCTGCCTGGGGGAGGAGCTCACCGAAGCTGGGGCAGCATTTTCCCCATGATTCGGAGCAAACTGTGTTTCGCTGAAAGAAAAAGTGAGGGGAAAGTTGTGCAGCCCTCCCGCACCCGAAGCTCACTGGCTGGGAGGGGGCAATCCCTGTTTTAAGTGGATCCCGAGAATCACATTGAAAGTGTTAATCATTAACTTGATTCATACTCAAATGCAGATTTTTTTTTTTTAAAGCATATTGCATTAGTACTAAAATAAGCCATCAATGCCAGTCCACCCTCTATTCACGGCTAAATATTTAAAGGAGGTTATTTATAGCTTCTTTAATGAATTCTTGGCTAAACAAAATGAAATTATGTCCTAGAAAAGTAGAAGCTATTTTGTAACCAGAACAGTGCAACTGTAAAATATAGTTCCATGAATATGTATTTTAAATAACAAGGGGTTGAGATCCAAGACTACCAGACATGGGTAATTAGAGGGAAAAAGAGAGAAAGAAAGAGAGAGAGAGAGAGAAACCCCTTTAAAAAGATTTATTTAGATATCTTCTGAAATACTTCCCACTTCTAGTTACTTCAACAAAACCAAATGCCCCTTGTCACCATAGATCAGTTTCAAATCAAAATTAATTCTTTGCTTGTTTTCTTTTTTTCCCCCTCCCCTTTTTCACATTCCTGCTCACAGGGAAAAGCAGAATAAATGCACCTTGGGTTTTAATGAATTACGGCCTCGGTTCAGGGAAGCATCCTTACTCAGGAATGCACTTTGGCATGTGCTTATGTCTCAAAGATTTTGCAAAGAAGAATGGATTTAACCACATGCTTAAAACTAAGCACATGAGTGTTTTCCCTAATAGGGAGCCCGAATGTGTCTGTGCCCTTTCTGCAGTATATTTAATTGTCAGAGGGTTTGCAGGCTGGAATGATCCTTCGTGTTTGGTCTCTTCGCTGGGGCTTTAGCAGTAGATTCACTGTATGGTGCGTATAGCAAAAAACCCCAGCAGTAGGAGTTCTGAAGAATGATTGCAAATGCTAAACAGAAAAAAATAAATCTACCAAAGCAGATAAAAATCTAGACAGTGTAAAAAAATTATCATGTGAAGGACCATCTCAATAAGGACTTAAAATTTGCTCTTTGTGCCACACTGAAGCTGGTAGGTGTGTGCAGATGACCCCCAGTGCATGGATGAAGCAATGGGTGCCCCAAATTTGAGGCACACAGAGTTGCTGGTGGTAAATTAATCTGTCGAGATGTGTGTCTTTTTACCCCAAAGCTGCTGTTAGAGATTTTATCGAATAGTAACAGTGGAGCTTAATTGGTTTCTGAAACACCCCTGATGACTTTTCCTGCTGCTTCTGGAAGCGCTTTGGGCACGGGGCTGGGAAAAGGGGCTTTTGGATCTTCCCAGTGTTTCCCAAGAGATTTTGCACGTCCTCAGCAGGAAGGGGTGGCTTTGGCAGCTCGTCCCTGGGATGGCACAGGAACGTGCGTGCTGGAAGAAGCCCTGTCCCCAGCCTTGTCCCAGCATGCCCAGCCCGCTCGGGCACAGCGGCTAGTGCCAGGCATGACTTCACAGGCAGGTAGAAATGCAACAGGAGAAAACATCTGGGAAAGACATTGCTGCTCAAGATGTCTTTGGTCCAAAAGGAGAGAGCAGCCTGCGTGGGCACTGCAGGGCCACGGGGACAGGTCAGTGTGCCCCACCCTGCCCTTTGCAGGGCCATGACGGCATCAGTTATGTGCTGCAAATTACCTGCTCCTCTTCCATTCCTTATTGGGAGGCAAATTTGGCTCTTTAATCTTCTTTAATTGGCCACAACTAAGTTAAGCACCTGCTGGTACCCAGAGAAGAGGTCATGTAGGGGGGATGCTGCCCCTCTGAAGCTGAGGAGGTCTGCCCTGGAGAAGCTGAAGGACAAGGCAGTGGGTGTTTGTTGTGTGCTCTGTGCAGCCGGGGCTGTGCTGGTGGCCGCAGCCCTGGCCTGGGTCAGTGGAACCTGTGATGCGTGTTTAGAGGTAAACTGGATTTATTTCTCTCTCTCTCTTCTCTGAGACTAGTTGCACTTAGCACTTTTTGCTGCTTGCTTAGAGCATCTAAAGCAGCAGTTTTCTGTACGTTTCAAGAGCATCTAAAGCAGCTGGTTTAGCTGTTCATTTTAAGAAAGTGATTTATGTTGCAAAAAACGGGCTGGGATTAAAAGAAATCAGATGTGTGTATTTGGTATGCAATATTTTTGTATTACAAATAGCTCCGTTCTAACCCACATTAACCCCACGATATGTGAATTTTGCCAACTCCCGCTGCGTCTTTTAAACCGACCCCAGTAAATCACCCCCGAGCCTTCCCGTTTCTGAGCAAACTGGTCTAACGGCCCCTCTTCTCTGGCGGCCAGCGGGGCGACCCGCGGCCGAGGGCGTATCGGAGTTGCCGCCGGGCTCCGCCGCCGGGCACCGCACCCGCCCCGGCCGCTGCTCGGGGGCTCCGGGAGGGTCGCCGGGAGGGGGTCGGGGGGCACCGGGTGGGTTCGGGGGGTTCGGCCCGGGGAGGGGGGGGGGGGCTGCAGTTCCCGGCGCGCGCCGTTAGGGAGCAGCGCGGAGCAAAAAGCAAGAGCGGAAAAGCTGCCAGTCAGTGATTATAATTTATTATTCATTTCTGTTATAGGTGGGGTGTGCAGACAGTTACAGTAATAATTACCAAGACTAGAGTGTTTCCTAGGCAACGGGTTTTTTTTCTTCATTCATGCTGTTGCGGAGAGTGTGCCTGTAAAGCATGACATTGCTGTATTCGGAGGTTTGTTGCCCTCCTGCTGCTCCAGGTTTGAGGTTAGTTACAGCATCATAAGGTGCTCTCAAGCATAAAAAGCTCAGGCTGGGATTAAAGCACGCAGGGAACACTATCGCTAAGTCTTTCCTTCTACTGTTTCACTTTTAAGTAACAAGGTTATAAAAATGCAAATGCCATCTCGGGGTTGTTAATAACTAATATTGGGAAGAATTCCTGCAAGCTGTAAAACATTTTTTCGTAAACAAAGCCCAAGTCAGGTGAGGTGGCTCCTTATATTTTATGACGGACTTGTGAAAATAATGTTTGCAAAAAACGAGACTTGTGGCTTGATCCAGCCTCGCGGTGTTTAGCGTCATAAATCAATGGGACCTGCTCCATGCAGCTAATGATAAGGTGGTATTTGTTGTTTGTACTGCTTTATGGTAATGGTTCGTGAGGAGGAGGGTGCCGTGTCCTTCCTGAAGGAGCACGAGTGATCATTGATGTGGTAACGGAGTAACAGAAACCACATCTATTATCAGAGATCTATAAATGAATCATATTATCCTACATTTTTAGGCTTACTAGAGCGCTCATTTTCAGAAACTTACATCAAGCATTGTGCAAGGATGGAAAGTAGTATTTTTCCATCCCTGCTGTACAAGGCAGAGGGAATTCATGATGCAATCTCACACCGAGATGGGGAATTTTTACCTGCTGAAATTTTGAAGTAAGGTGCTAAAGCATGATTGCATCTAGAAAGATTGTAATCTGCCAGCAACATGCTCCTTGCGGAAGGATGGGCTGTGGATTAATGGGGTGACCCAGCCTGTGGAGTGCTCTGGGATCCTGACGTGTTGGTACGTTTTGGTCTCTTTCAAAGGTTAGCAGTGATACCAAAACAAAAAATAGAACTAAAATAACTGGCATGGAAACAGCATCAGCCTTTGCCTGGGCTGAAATGGGAGATGAGCATCCCACTGCACTGGAGGAGCCCCATGGCAGGAGCACGGCAGGTTCTGCAGCCAGCCTTCGTCTCCCAACTAGTTCTGGGCTCAGCTGTGTGGGGGTGAGCGGAGAAATTACCTCTGCCCCTGGAGCAGGGCTGAGCGCTGTGGCACGGGGTGATGCTGCGAGTCCCACTGGTGCTGCTCTGGAGCCATGTGGGATCTGGTGGGAACCCTCTGCAGCTCCCCACCGAGCAGTGGCTGCTCTAACCCTTGGCATCCCCCACTTTCCACCACCAAGCTCCATCCCACCCAGCAATGCCCACCTTGGTCCCCACCAGGGAATGGTGAGCACCTGGAGCCGTGTCGCCAGGAGGTGCGTGGCTGAGCTGTCTGCAGTACTTCAGTTTTCATCAATGCAAATAATTTACGCTAATTCCTTCAGATTTGGATTTAAGTTTTAAAGAAAGCTTTAAGTTACCTCAAAATAGCTTAGTAATTATTTTAATAACTTGTATGAGCAGGAACAATACCCTCAGTGTCAATTCTGGCTGGCAAAATGTTTTTTTTCAACTGTTCTGAGATAAAAACAGCGAACAGTTCAACAGCTTAAATACAAGCGAGTGGATCTCCGGAGATTAATCTGTCTGGTGTTCCTCAGGTAAAGACTTCTGCACAATTTAACAAAGGAAATAATTTTCCTATTTTTATAATGCATGTCTCTCTGTGGTATAAATTACTAAAACCACGCTGCTTATCCTCAGTAACGTTATAGATGCAGATAATTTACTGTGTATCACGTTATCAGTTCATTAAAGAGATGCAATAAAATCATTATTTACTAAGAAACAGCAACCCTTGCAATATCTCGTCGGAGAAATTGGCTGATGCAAGAGGATCATATTTAAGCCTATATTCACAATAGCCCTTTAAAACATTTCATCTCCTTCCCACTTGAGTTGCGTGGAGGGAGCCGGTTTTCCCGCAGCCCTTTGGCGGAGGCGGCAAACTTGAGGGCAGCCGGGCTGGTGGCCGTGCCGGGGCCGGGCCCGATCCGGCGGCGGCGCTCCCCGGGGCCCCCCACGCCCACCGGCTCGGCTCTGCCAAAAGGTTGCCAAAATATGAAGGGAGTTGAGGCATTTCCTACCCCATCCCCCTCTTCTCCTCTGCCTAAAGATTACTCTGCATCCTAGACAAAGGAAATATTTAAACTGTTAAATCTGAACAAAGATACAGTCTGCGTATGACTTCTCTGAAGCCCTATAAAAATTCTTTAAAATTGCCTATTCACTCAAATTTACTGAGTGTAGCAAAAATGTCAAAGGCATAAAGTCAGAGAAGATTGAATAAAATAATGCAGAAAGACAGATTAGTCATGCACAGACCCACACAGCCTTTCACAGCACACAATACCACTTTTTATTACCGCTCTATCTTTACAAAGACTATGTTCAATACATAGAGGATGATACATGGTCAGTCATGTAATCTGCCTTTGATTCCAAGACTCATTTATCTGAGCCCTTTTCACAAAGACATTGATGAGAGATTTCAGTGTTTTCAGTGCATTGTTTTATTTATCATATATAATGGCTGGTGGAAAAAAATAGGAATTATGTCACAGATCCTGCATAAAGGAGTTGTATAAAAGACTCTGTGACAAAGTTTGGTAAAACACATAGCAGCTTGGCTCAGGCACACTCTTTCTTCTCCAATCCCGTCCCTCTCCTCGAGTACTTTGAATATTGACAGCTGTCAAAAGCCCTCGAGGAGGGACGTTGCCCCCCCACCTCTGCCTGCTCTTGCAGCCCTTGCAAAGCTGTCTCAAAATTGCCAATTTTTTTTTTTGCTTTTAAATTTGAGCAATATTTTAATTGTTATTTTTAGCGATCTGGATTTATTATTTATACATTCACCAAAGAAAAGAGTCAGTCACAGTTTTGTATCTTGCAAATTTAATAAAGAACAGCCCTTAAGATAGAATTTCTCAGCCTGCCAGGATTGACAAAAGCCAGCTAATGCAGAAATGTCAACAGCAAACCTCATCAGCAGCCCCACCATGCCTTGCAATCAAGGGAAAGCTATGGCTTTACATAAACAATAATATATAGCTATCTAAATATCTCTGTGTGTGTGTGTGTGTGCGCGCGTAGACGCACCCTGAGACGCGGGAGGAGGAAGGGAATCGGCGCCCGGGCTCAGTGCTGCCGGGCCTCCTCTGCGTGGGTGCTGGGGTGCTCTCCGGGGGAAGGGGTGAGGGCTGATGCTTATCCCATGGGATGAAGGAGCCAAATCCAGTGCTTGGGTCCACAGTGGTGAAACTGGACTGAGCCCCTTGGTGTGCCTGGAGTTGTTCCAGATTTGCACCGAACAAAGGGGGCTTCTGTGCCCCATTGACTCAGTGTTTTGTGGGTGTGGATTTGCAGTGAGCGATGGGAGGTGGTTGGACCCACCCCAAAACACAGCCCAGGCAGCGCTGCCTGAGGGCAGGAGTGAGGTTTTATTAAATAACGGAGCATTGGCTGGTGTGCACTAAAATCACAGTCTTGCTTTCAAAAGGTCTTTCAAAAAGTGTCTCCGTGGTTTATGGCAAAGAGAGTTTTTTTCCTGGGGGGCAGCAGATGGGACCAAAGGCTGGGAAAGCTCTGGGTGAGACACAGCATGTCAGGAGGGTATCATGCCAGAGCATCCCTGGACAGGGCCTGAAATAAGGGCCTGAACTGGGAATTAGTTGTAATTCCAGCAGATCTAGACCGTAAGTGAGGTCTCCAAGGGAGCAGGCAGAACAGCTGAATTTGGAAATTATGGAGAGGCACCGTATATCCGGATGTGAGTTCTGCTATAGGCCTGGCAGAGATAAATCATGGAGGTATCCTTGACAAATATAGTAGCTTCCACTAAGGGCACAGTGTTAACCCGCACTTAAGGCTGAGGCACATGATTTAATAGGGAGAGACTTCGCGGCTAAAGGAAAATCTCTTGAGGAAAAAAAAAGCGATGGCGATGCTGGTGGAGTTGGGATGATTGTGCCAGCCCGGGGGGCTGAAAGCCCTGAACATGCCGTGGGGTGTCCTCGGTGGGCTGGGCACTGGGGCAAAGGGGTGCTGGCTTTGTCTGGGTGGGGAGGGTGCTCTGGTGGCCCCCAGGGTCCCACGGCGGGGGCGGGACGCCCGCAGCCGGCTCGGTCCCTTTAACCGCGGGGAGTGATGGAGAGCCCAAAGCTGCCGCTCGGCGAGGTCTCTGTAATATAGTGCTGTGCAGCTGCAACTTAGATCGTGAGGAAAACAAAATGGGCCGACTGAAATGGAAACTTTTGTTACTTATAATGTTAATGAAACCAGTTTATCAGGCAGCGCAGAGGAAGTGGAATATTTAGTGCCATTTAATGTCTAATCATCAGCATTTCTTTGAATAAATCACATTACATTGTCTAAAACCTGAAAAGACGAAGCTGTAATAATTTTTAATATGTTGTAGTTTCATTAAAGGGACACCCTGTTTGCCATCCAGCCCTGTGCGTTTTAGGGAAGGTTGTACTCAATGTGAAAGTGTATTTGGTGGTCTCTGACATTGCTTCGTGACTTGGTGACTTGGCTTCAGTGTGGCCGAACCGCACAGCCGCGTGCCGGGGGTCCCTGATTGCTCGCAGGTGGCTGGGAGCTGCAAACTAGTGGCCAGACTGGAGGTTTGAAAGTGTCCTCGGGTTCTTTGCCTCCGTGCTCTGGTGTCATCCAGGCTTTTATTCTGGCAGAAATATTTCCTTTCTCAAGGCCAAGTTGCTCCCTTCCCATTGTCTCCCGTGGCATCTCAGCATCGTCCCGCTGTGAGCCGGTGGGTTTGCACCTCCTACCTGTGAGGCAAAGAGCCCGTCCTGCTTTTTAGTCCAACAGCACATCCCTGGCACTCTCTGGCAGCCAGACTGCCCTGTTGCCCCCTCGGCGTCCCACCCTGTCCCACGTGCCCCGAGCCCCAGCTCAGGGCACTTGCTGCCATCCAGGCCAGTGCTGGCATGAGCACTTGGCAGCCCACGAAGGTCTGGTTCTTGCCCACCAGTGTCTTGCTTATTGCAACTTTTAAGTGAACTGCAATGAACCTATAAGTCATAATAAAATGAAATGATGACAGTTGTCTTCAGATCCATTGATTAATGGAAATATGGGTAGCTGGACACAGACTATATGGTTATAAATGGTGCTGTCAAAATAAAATAATTATTATATTAATAAAGAAGCTGTTTGGCATTGGCCCTACTCTACCTGTAAAAATATTTCAGCCCTTGGTATGTTTTGTGTTTCACGATACATCATGTGTTTTCCCAACGAGCGGCTCAGTGGTGTACGTTTTAATACAATCACTGCTTAGCAATGCGAGTCCCTCGGATCCTGGTACATGCACTGCAGCTGCAGATGGATTTTTTTTATTGACTTAATACTAGTTCTAACTAGATCCTGAAGATTGACTAAGTTGGTGGAGCACATACCACTTTCAAGCAGGAATGGGAAAAAACTAGCATATCTTATTGTACCTGAAACACTCTATGATATGTACTAAATATTATGACTACTGCGAGCCCTGCAATAATTGATTCACCCACACAGCCATTTAGTCTGTGAGCTGTTCGTTTTACAAATTCTACAATCTTTTAGAAATTCTTTCAGTGAGGAAGATTGCTGCCTGGCCTCAGATTCATTATGGTGATTGAATCCTCTTCAATAGAGAACTGTTTAAAGAGAGCACATCCCTGTGTGTCTCACTCAGAGTGAAGGCACATAGGTTAAAAGCTTGTCTGGGTGGCATAATTCACTGCTGCTGTGCCAAACAATCACATCTTATTGTGACCTTCATAAGATACAAAAAGGCAACAGTATGGAGCTAGTCTTTTTTTTTTTTTTTTTTTAAACCACAGCACAATTTTAGCTACCCAACATCTGAAGCTACCAGAATCCCTAATTAAATAACCAATTAATAATGTAGAATAGAAAGAGCTATTTTTTTCAGACACAAAATCATAATTAATCAGAGTACAAAAAGCTGCCTGTCTTTATATCAGGAAAATATAGACTAGGTATTTAAATATTCTAGCACACCTGAACCTTGGCCATCCGTCATTGTTATGACTTAAAACATCTCAGACTAAATTAGGTTTTGTTTGTATAGAGCAGTGAAAGTCAGATGGCTTGAATGACAAAATTAGAACATGCTCAAATCACTGAAACAAAACTGCATAAAAGGAAAGATGTGCTCGTGTTAAGCTAAAATCCTTCTTTGTGGGGTTTTTTTCTTCTCTCCTCAAATTATTGTTGGTAACAATAGGAAGCAGGGAACAGCTCCAGGAATTCTATCAGTGTTCTTTATATATGTACCTTTTGGCACATTATATATATTAAAAGAAATAATATTGTTGTGTATAGCTGAAGCATAACCTCTGTTATTTCTACTCAGTCAAGGAAATGCCATAACAATGGATATTTTTCAAGGAAGAATATCTTTGAAACACAAGACTATAGTCATTTTGTACAGCATGCAAAGGTCAGGTTTACCAGGAGTATGTTTGCATCTTTTTTCACGTTCAAAAGTTGAGGCTTTTTCCCCTTTGTAAGTTCATGATATTTTTTTGGTAAATTTAATCAATATTCCAAGGGGTTTATTTTTGCACATTTCATACCTTAACCCCAACTATTCTGCACCGGCAAGAAGTCCCTGCTGAGGACGTCCTGCTCCAAAGCCTCTGCTGTGAGAATACTCACCACAACCCAGAAATTGCTAAGTTTGGGCCAGATTCTGCAGCTCTTAATTGAGCAACCCTCTCGGTGACCTCGACGGGAGATCTGCTCAATGAAGGGCTGCGGTATTTGGCCCTTCGTAATTGTTTCTGAGGTATAATTGATGAGAGGCTGTTAATGGCTTCCAAGTTTGATAAGTGTTTAACTTCATGGTTCTTGAATCTGTCTTGTTTTAAGCATGTTGTAGGCCTTTTAACACCTTTTTTTGGGGGAGGAAATACTTTTATAAATACGTGATGCAAGTGCCTACATGGCATTCGTGAGCATGGCCATATAGATATACGTGTGCACACCTGCAGACTCTGTACTGTGGGTAGAAATTAGCAGCTTTGCTTTGTCCAGTGCTGTATGGAGCAGGAAATTCTGTCTCTTTGTATTTCAACATCTTGCCATAAAAGATCTCTGTCCACATAAAATTTGTTATTATTCTAGCAATAAATAATTTTTGGTAACAGTTATAGTATAAAACTTTGTGCAGCATTTTTTTTATTGATAAAACAGCTATGAATCAACATACATGAACGCAATAAAAATGTACAAAATATATGTATTATAGTTCAGGCTTTGTCAATAGGGCATTACATTGATCCATTCTCTGTGGTGTTATCAGCAGAGCTGTAGCAAGTATTTCACCAGTGATGCAAACTTTCTTAAATTGCCTTTAAAAATAATAGTAGTGTTGGTTTGGTTTTCTGAAATCCAGCTGGGCTTGCGTCTCGTTCTTTGGAGTTGTGCCTCTGTGGTAGGTTTGAGGATACAGTACAAAGATTGTGTCCCAAGACTATCTTAGGTCATTTAACTTGCTTGTATTATAGTGGAGTCTGGCAGAGAAGGTGATGGAGGCATGAGATATGGGACAGCTTTAGACGAACGAGATCTCGTTAAATAAAATAATCTGTAATTACTGAAAAAAAAAATGTGCTTCATGTAAATTTTCTTTTGCCACGTACATGAAACGGTATGAGGATGGTGGCCCTCGCAGGAGTGATTTGTGGCCATGTGGCCACACAGCGATGAAGCCATATCATCAAGGCTGCTGAGCTGATCTGCCAGGTGCAAAGCTTGGGACACAGTTTTGAGCAAATAATAACCAAAGAAGTATTTGCAAAAATGGTCTAAAATGCTGCATAGCTTTACCAAGTGTAGATTATGCCAGACAAACCTGATATCTTGCTTGGATAAAATAATTGATTTTCTAGAAATGAAGTAGATCTCGTCTCTTGCAGTAAAGTATTTTATACAGCGCCACGTGGGAAATTATTAAGACACGATAAATACCTGAACAGAGACGGGTATTTACGGGGCTGAGTCATGCTGAAAGACAAAACACCGGTCTAGAGAGAAGCCAATGGTTGTCTCTTGGGATCGGCCTCTGACCTCATCTTGAGGACAAGGCAACATGCTGACGAAACTTGCTCACCACGCAAAGCTGGGAGGCATCCAGCTTTGTACGGGGAGAATGGAGCACGTCCAAGGAGCAGATGCCCGGGAAGAGCCAGTCTGTCCTGCTGCCGTGGGAGGGAGGGGAGGGCTGTCCTGGAGCTGAGCCACCCATCTCCTGTGGTGCAAGGGGAAGACCCGGTGGAATCCAAGGCCACGAGGGAATTTAAAGTTGGTAAAGATAATGGCATGTTAAACTTTTGCTTGTGAAATACTTTGGAGAATATCTTACCCAGTGGAGTTTCCTGATGCTATCCAGCTCTAATTTTGTTTTAGTATTCCCTAATATCTCATGGAATAAACAGTTTCTCTGATCTTCCCTCACTTAAGTGCAGAAATAGCCGATGATAATGGTGCAGGGCACTTGAGATAGGAAGTAGTCAAGTGAAATGATGGAAGGAGCCACACGCCCCTTTTCTGAAGTCTTGACGTTTTCTCTACTGAGAAACAAAGAGCTGTCACTCACTCCAGCACAGAGAGCACAGGAGGAGGAAGCCCAACTGCAGTTAAATAAATAAATATGAATATATATGCACGTGCATTCCCTATATGTGGGTACCTCACGGGACACCTAGTGTGGAGACCTCCCCTGGTTCCTGCTGTCCTTCACGGGACGGTCTCTGCAGCCCATGAGGCTGCTGCTCAATATGTGAGCAGACAGCAGTTGGGGTGTGTTTCTCTGTGGGGACAGCTGTGGCCCCCCTGTCATCTCTGCATCCCCCCAGCTGTGCCCCATCCCTGGCTGGGGCTGTCCCTTGCCCACACCCCCGTGAGGGTGCAGCAGCGTCAGGAGCCCAGGCTCTGCGGGTGAGGAAAAGAAATAATTTGGTTGCTAAGTTGGGATTAGACATGATTGCAGCCGAGCCGCAAAAACTCTCAGGCCAAAAACCACAGAAATTGGGCACGTTGCTGAGTGGAACCCATTGAGAATAGGAGGACAGTATATAAATACTGACTCTCCACAGTTGTGGTGCCTCGCTCTTATACTGCAAGTATTTGTGTGTTAAAAACAGTAAGAACAAGACATCTGAAATTAGGATTCTATGTCAAACTGTCAATACCCACAAGCATGCAGCCTTTCATTAAAATCTGTTTGACATTTTTGTTATGCGCAGAGAGCCAAAAAGATGCCAAAAGGATGCGATATTTGTGATCACATTCTCCTGCTAATACAAGACACTGCAAAGACAATTGTATTAAAACATTTCTTGCAAAAGACTGAGCTGCTAAAGAAGAAAAAAAAAAGGCAGAAAAAGAGACTTAAGTTAAAAAGAGTTATGTGCAGTGTGGGAAATCGGGATGTGTTCCTTGGGCGAAGCAAAGGCAAGTAGCCTTTTTAACTCTTTGTAGTTAACTGAAATGATAAGCAATCTAGTAATTTCAATTTTCCACAGAGGTCTTCCACCCTCAAAATGTGCAAAATTTAATCATTTTGAGAAAATCATGTAATGATCATCTCATGTGACCTGGCCAGAAGAGATATTATTTTGTCACAACAATGTGAGTAAATTATCTTACTGGCAACTCGCTTAAAGGTCATGGAGATCATCTGATGCATGAGATGGAAATTTCTCATGCCAAAACAATATTGACAGCTTATCAAGCAGGGAGGAAAGTACAATGATATAATAGAACGTAAGGTAAGATAACACTTGCTACTGACGGTAGAAAATATGACATGGCATTTCAATTTTAAGGTTATAGGCAGAATGATATGGTATAGATGCTTGGAGGCGTAACAGGGCAACTTGCCTGCGGAGTGGCTAAAATGAATGCAATATTATAGCTTAACATATAAATATGTAATATATGTTGGCTATTAAATACAATACATGAAAAAAGGAATGTAAATAGTTGTACCAAATGAGGGAAGGTGAAAGGCCTGCACCTGCCTGGATGGATTCTCCTTGTACCTGCTGCTGGCTCAGTGAAGTTGCTCTGACCAGACTCAAAGGATTTGCATGGTGTTGCGCTCTCTGTTCTCTAATGTTTTGATGTATGTAGGTGCCCTGTTGCTTTTCTTTAATTTTACTCCTTTAATTTTACTGGCCACCCTCATCTTTCTGTTTTATAGCTATAATACAGTGCAGAAGGAAATGACCAGCAATATATGTGGTATTGGTGTATATACATAGTATATGTATACACATGAACAACAGAGATTTGAGCCCTGAATTGGCTGAACAAGGTTTCCCACCTTGTTTTCAATGCTGAGTTGTAATGCCAGCTGAAAAAAAAAAAAATTGTGAGAGAAGGGGAATACTCCCTGCAGATCTGATACAGCATGAATGGTCACAATCTCTGTTAATCATGTGTTTGAGTGCCTGTCCTCGCTGCGCCAGGCCCTTCGAGCCAGGACTGCTGCTCCTCTCGCTTTCGGTGCGGTGAGGCACGGTGACACCCAGGAGATAGCTGGCGGGAAAGGCTCTGTGCTTCAGAGGAGTCTGTTAGGGCTGAGAAATCTGTTTCTTGTCGGCTGTAACAGATTGCCTGGGAGGCGGCACCGTACCTGCAACCCACAGGTCATTACTCAAGGGGAGCCCTGTTTTTAAAAAGCACAACATCAAAAAGCGCAGAGGAGATAAATCAGAGCAGATCGAGGATCTCTGCGTGTGCCGTGTATTTGCATTTGGACCAGTCAGGATATTTCAGGGTGTGACATTTCACATCCATGAATGGGCAACTCGATCCCATTGATGCATTCACTCACTGTTTTGTTTATTTATTTTTTTTCAGCTCCCCTTAACCCAAATGAAATATACACGTTGTTTATTTTCTTTTGCACTCTCGTCAGTGGCAGAAAACCACTTTACCCCCGCACAGGAGAGCCTCTTCCCACGTTTGTGCGTGGCAGTCAGGGTCCCACAAACATCACGCTTTTTGGCATGAGGGTTTCTAAGGGCTCGAGCCTCAGCCTCTACCATGTGTCTGTGGCACGCTGGGCTCCAACCCTCAATCCCACGGGCTCCATTAGACCCAAATGTTGTTGGTGCTGTGCTGGAAGGATGTGATGGCTCTCCAGAAGCTGTGCCTGTATTGCAGGGGGTGGAGGCAGCGAGACACAGAGTGGTGTCCAGGGCAATGCTGGAGGCTGCGGGTCAGCCCAGTGCTCCCCATGCTCGGCCAGCCCTGGGGATCACAGAGAGCCAGAGTCTGGGTAAGTCGTGTCCGAAAAAGTGATCAAAGAATATGGCCAGGGCCGGGTTGTTATGATGTTTTGCAGCTGTTTGTGTGGTAGATCCTTGGGATTTGCAAGATTTTAAGTTCTTGGAGGAAAAAAAGTTACTGGAGAGGTGTCAGGTAGTTGTGAATGAGCTAAAAAAATATTTATATTGTCTTCAGGGAGAACTACAACGATCAACAAAATTAACAGGACCAGTATTCCTGCAGTGGCAGTTCGGAAAGAGTCGATTTGGCTGGCAGAGTTTCACTAATCTTGAGTTTGGCTTTGAATTGTGGTCTCCAGCAAAGCTGAGGATGGGAAGAGAAGCTGCTAGACTTTTGCAGTGAAAGTTAAAGAAATACAGGGCTTACATAAAATGAGTAAAAGTTGGCCTCTTCTGGCTTTGCGATTGTGAGATCCATCTCAAAGCACTGTCAGTTTCTCAGTGAAGACCACAATCCCTGTGCTTGATTCCTGTTTTTTTCACAAGACTTATATAGCTCCATATTCTGTCAAGCAAATTTGCATCCTCACAGAAGGACTGTAACCAAACATAGTCAGTGGTGTATTATGAAGATCTTCTCTGCTCTAAACATAATCGAAGGCTTGGACAGGGGTGGCTGTTCTTACAGGTTTCCAGTATTGTATCTTCAAGAGTCAACTTGCTGGGAGCAATGCACTCATTTGTGTAAGGAAAAAGATCCCTTAATGTGCTATTAAATTAAACAATGTCACTGCTATTGCAGTAGAGCTGAGCGAATAATCCATAATGAATAATTTATTCAACAAATTTAGCTGCTTTCTCTGCTCACAGACTATCTGGAGACAGATCACAATTCCCTCCAATTTACTTATTATTTGAAATTACTGATGGATAGCTTTGTAATTAAAAAAACAACTCTGTGTCTTGATCACAAACAACTGTGGGTGTCTGATCTTCGTTAGTCAAGGTATGTGGGTTGGTTGTGATGGGTCAGATAAATCACATGATATTGTTTCTGCCTGCTCATTGGAGAAGACTACAAGCATGTCTGGCATGAAAACACAAAAAATTCCCTCTCTGCATGCAATTTTGAAATTTGTCTTGTGCAAACATTTGTCCAGTAAAACTTGATTGCTCAAAAGTGTGCAGAAAGCAAATCCCAGAGGGAAATCAACGTGGCTGCAGTAAATTCATTTAAAAATGTGAATGAATATTTGCAGACTTTTTGGGTTTTTTAAAGCTCCCGCCAAACCCTGCACGACAACTTCCACTGAATGCACCAAAAATACATTTAACTTGTTCAAGATTATTGCTTGGTTTTTTTTTTTTAATTCCCCCCTATTTTTCTTTTTACCTACAGATGAAGACAAGGCAAGAAGGGTACTCTGATCCTGTTATTACAAGAATGTCAGCTAAACTTGTGATTAACTGCAAGGTGACATCTTAAACCTGAGTATCCTGGAAGGATATTTCAAAATCTCCCTATTTTGATGGCTAGAAGTTTTTTTTTTTTTCATTGTGAATCTCTCACATACTCATGGCCAGCACATGCTCACTGGTTGCTGAGCCTCCACCCTTCAGTCGTGTGAACTGCCCTGAGGGACACACGAGTGTCCTCTCCCCAGCCGTGGGTCCTCTCCAAGCTGCCCTGGAAGCAGAGTTACTTGCAACTACTTCTTCCCAAAGCCCTGTTAAAAGTCATCTGCAACATGCTGTGCTTCCCACCTTCTTTGTAGGCTTCTCTTTCTCTGTCACTACCTGGTTCAGACGGAGGTGGCTCTCCTGGCTCCTTCTTTTCCTCCTCCTCCTTCTTTGTAGTCCTCTGACCCTCTCTCCCAGCGCTGAGGTTAGACTTGGAAGCCCCCAACCCTAACCCAGCCTTAGAAGCTGATCAAGACTGAAGGGGCAACACGTTTTTTTCTTCCTAATTTCTAATGTTAAGAAAAACAACTAAAAGTGGGAACGTCTTTACAGAGGTATGTGCAAGCCTCTCAGAACTGAGGTCTAAGGGTTGTGTTTGTACATGAGGGAATGGGCTGATTAATTGATCTTCTCTGTGTCTCATTTCAATACTTTGCTCTTCCCAATGGAGGAGATGTCTTTGTTTTTGTGAGTTCAGCTAGGTTAGGTCACAAAGATATTTTCCCCATCTTCTGAAGTATTATACATGTTGGTATCATCTTGAAGTAGAAAAGTTCACATGGCAGCTTTTGTGTTTCCCCGTTAGGAGCCAAGCATGAATAACAATTAATAGCGTACCATAGCTGTTCCAGGTATTCACACCCTGTTAAAGCAGAGAGCAACTCCAGGGAGAAATACCACTCATTGGCTGGGAGAGGAGCGCTTAGTGATGGCAAACAGCACTTCAAACTGAAATGTGGTGAGATGGGTCAGGGAATGCTTTCCTTTATAAAGACGCATCTTTTTTGTATATATGGTGCTTAAAAGGAAGAATGGGCCTATTCAGAAGGGACCTTCAGTGCAAGCAGTGCTGCCTGCTCTGGCGCTGGTGGTTGCCCAATCGGTCCCTGTCCCTCGAACCTCGGCACCAGCCGTCACGTGTACCTTTGACACTTCAGCATTCATTTGGCTGGCAAAGAGGGTTTCACAGCTCAAGGTGGACATACTGAGGCTTGAGGATTTTTATTTTAAATTTGCAGAAACGTGGTCTTTTGCAAAAATAGCATCAGCACCAAGAGGGCCAGGAGACATGTAGTTGTTGGTGGAGATGAGCAGCATTTACACCCCGTGTTTGCATCGCCTCCAGTGCTTCCCCGTGCAAAGCTCTGGGTCCAGAGGACAGACAGGGCGTGTGGGCCCCTGTGATCTCAGTGCAGCATAAGACACCCAACAAGAAAATAGAGGGATAAAAATGTCCTTCCCTGAAGTCTCATGTTAAAGGGGTTGTTTTTGCCTGGCTGGCTGTTTTGCTCTCTCTTCCCCATGCCATACATCCAGGTAGGGCTCCTTCCATCTGTGCTTGAAACAGATCCCAAAGCCACAGCAAAAACAACGAATGGCTCTTGTTTATTTTTGCAAAGTTTTAACTGGGTTGGTGAGGAGCAAAGCCTCATTAAAAGGATTTTACTGTGGGTCATCCAGAGTTTGAGAGCTGAAGGGGCTGAGGGGGGGAGACAATGTTTTCCCGTCGGCAGGTCAGTGGTTGGTGCCACTGCGGGGAGCAGCCGGTGCCCAAAGCCAGCAATTGAAGAAGAGCAATAGGAAAAATTCCTTTGGGTGAATGAGAATATGAACTGAGGACATTTTAATATTTTTTCTCATAGAAAGTAGCATTAGTTAATTTTATCCTCTATCCTCAATTGCTTATAAACACAAAATGAAAGCAGCATAATTCTTTAAAGCTCATTGCAGGCTTTTTTAAAATGACCTCTTCACCTGTAATTACAAATAAAAGATTATTGAGCCAAATGGGATATATTAGTAAGAACATCAGTGATATAATTTTGATCACAGTGAATAAAATAGTTAGTAAAATTCATTTAACAGCCTTTAAATCACTGGCTCCTGTGTTATTTACTTCTGAAAGCATAATTCATACAGCTTCTCCACTGTTGAATTCCCACAGCATGTATTTATCTCACCTTCTCCCTTGAAACCTATGTAAAAAATAGATCTTGCATTGTTGGTTTTCTTTTCCTCTTTGCCACTTGAGCCTGTGCCCTGCGTGCAAGGTGTCGAGCCCCTGCCTCCGCGGTGTGGTCAGAGGGGGACAGGCGGGTGGTGCCGCGCAGGCAGGTGGGAAAGCAGCAAAATCTGGCAAAATCAAAAGCATTGTTTTCACATCAAAAATCTGTGAGCTAGCCTGCCCTGGCCGTATTTAGGGAACTTACACAAAACAGTTGAAATCCAATGCAAAAAGTGCAGTTTAGCACTTGAACATGTCTGATACAACTCTTTAAAAACCCGTGAGTCAGAGAAAGCCCCGCGAGTCGAGAGTGCTCCCTGAGAGATGGTCAAGGTCTGCCTTACCTCTGCCAGGCCACAGGCGAGCTTTGTGTCTGCTAATGATCTTAAATCAGTAGGTTTGAGGAGACAACAGTATGGTCCATTAAGAAATATGATCAACATCGTCTCTGCTGGATCGAGAGCACGGGATATTCTTGCTGCAATATGGTCACTTTGAATGTGCTGTTCCCTTTTAAATCAGCGCAACATCAGGAGGTACCATGTTGGACCAGCCGTGCAGGAGGTGGACATCTGCCAGACATAACCATTATCAATCATCACCCAAGTATTTACATCAATCATTGTACAAACATTTATGTCTGGAACCCTTCTTGTGGCCACAGTGTACATTTAGACAGAAGCATACACACAACGTGGAGAGGATCCTCATCTCTTCCTTTGCTGTTTGGAGAAAATTTGTTTCTATCTTCTCCCCTGGGCTGACCTCCAATTTGTTTTCTATTTGAAAGGCTAAGGCCATGTGGCAGATACGTTCAACCCTCAAAGTCTTTTGACCTTTTGAACAGTTGCAGTCTAAATTTCAATAATGAAAACACTTCTTTTTTTTCTCTTCTTTTTTTTTTTTCTTTTTCCTACCTTTTTGGATACTTATAAATGAGATATTATATTTCCATACATTTTATTCCCGGCCACATCTGTGAATCTAATATTGACCTGGAGTTATCTGTGATAGAGAAGTTATTAATTTTGACAGATATAAGGGAGAAGCTAATATCCTCCTTTTACAAACACCTAATATTAATCTCTAGCGATGTAAACGAGAACTCCAGAATGGCTTGGGGTGGTGCTGGAAATGATATGAGATCGAAATTTGATAATGAAAAAGGGAAAGATTCATTTTAGAAAATTGATAAAATGGTTAAAAAATTGTATTTTCTGTGAAATAAGTGTAGGATGCACAATTTAGATTTAGCATCCATTATTCTTCTATAGGTGGTATATGCACAACAGAAAAGTTAGGGACCACGTTTTACTCTGATTTATATATCTATAATTCCATTGACTCAGAGTAGCATCTATTCCATGGTTTCTACTCAAAAAGTGTACAGGAAGACTGGGGATGTAATGTCACACGAGCAAAACTGCAATGGTACCAATGCCTTCAATAGCTGCAGATTTTACTCCACGGCCCTCGAGATCACTTGTAGTCATGTTCCCAAATCCTGCCTCTCCTCCATAACATTTTTCCTCCCTAGCAAATCTTTTCTGAGTAATCGTGCTCCAGGCCAATGTCTTTGTGAACTACCAGAGAGAATTCCTCGATGCACTGGAAGGAAACCCTTGCTCCAGCTCTGAATATCTGGAGATCTGGCTTTGGGTTCTCCCTCTGGAGAAGTTTTTGGCCATTGTTTGGGATGTAATTCCAGTGTTTTATGATACAGGGGATACTTTTTTCCCCCGCAGCAATTTACTGGGTTATCCTGGGGAAATTGCCAAGTCTGGAGATTCTGCAAGTGTTTGGAAGGTTTTTACTTTACGGCAGAGAGACAGTTTGATGGCCTGGTTCAAAAGGAGCTAAGATTCACACAGCTGGACTGTTTATTTTGGTTGAATTTTTTTGTTATGCCAGAAGCAAAAGAAGACTATACTGTTACTCGTATTCAGACATTTTGCCCTTCTTTTTAAACCTCAGCAGCATTTGTACCTTGCTCCTGTCAGAAATCATAGCAGGACACTGACAGAAGCCCACCCATTTCTGGGAGCCACATGCAGATTTTGTGGCTGTTCTGCTACGAAGGGTGCGTAGAATTTGGTCTCCTGTTTTACTCGGAAAAAGTGTGCTGCAGTCCTGTGTCCCTGGTAATCGACCACAGTGCTGAGGTGCCTGTGATGGAGGGAAATAAGGCAGGTATGATTAATAAACAGTTTATCGTAGGGATGAGGAGCTGTGTGGGAAAGCTCCTCTTCGGTTGCTCAGCTCCTTGCTGCTGTGTTACCTTACTGTGTTTGCTGTATGTATTTGGTGTGTATCAGTTATGTATTTGATATCAAGGCTGTCAGGAAAATTACTTAAGGCAGGCACCCGAAAGCCTGTCTAGCCCTCAGACCAAGGTGGAAAGTTATCACAACTGCAGTGGCTGTTTGCATGCAGAGGATGGCACAAAGCGTCCCTTCTTGGAGAGACATCCTCAGCAGCCAGAGATTGAGCCAAACTGCTGGTGGAGGGAAATGCTGGAGAGGCACAGCCGGGGGACAGTCTGCCCCTCTGTGATTTTGGGGATGCTTTCTTGCCTGGAGATGCTGTTTGGAATGGGAAAGGTCAGACAGTGCAGTGGTGCAGCACAATCCCGACGTCTATGGGCTGAACAGGGATAGCAGCCCCCTCCCGCAGGGCAATTTGAATCTTGGATTAATATATGTTATTAGCTAGGAGTCAACTCAGGCTTGTGCTTTTAGTGGGTTCTTTTGTCTCTTTTACTGCAATCTCTTCTCAGCTGACTCTTAACCAGCCCATCTCTGACCATGCCCAGGTTCCCGTGAGCGATGCTCCTCAGGTGTCCTGGGCGCTGCATCGCTCAGGGGATCCAGCTACGGCCTCACTCAGCCTCCGCTGCACCACGGGCATGTGGGTCCTAACTACACCCAGGCACAGCGCTGGCATCTCTGAGCATCTCCAAAAAAAGAGTCAGAGGACTTCTACTCTTTTTGCACTGTTGCCACTGCTATCAAAGGCAACAGCGGATATCTCTAAACACATCAGTGTAGACACTTTATCATCCATGCAGAGAGGATATGAGTTACCAGTCAGTCTAGGGGCAGTTATGATACCAATACCAGGCTGAGACCTAAGCCCAAAGTGATTTAAAAGCCAAATGCCTCCAGATAACACTGTCCTGGTTTTTCCATCGATCTTGCTCCCCTCCTGTAAAAAAGGAGATGATAAACAATTATCAGGTATCAGCGCCTGAATCTTAAGTGTCTTCTGTAATACTTAATATAAAAACAAATATGTTCTCCTTCAGAAAATGAAGCAGATCCCAATTAATTATGTATAGCTCTCCTACTTTCATGCAAAGAATAGCAACATTCAAATAAGCGCTTTGGTCTTCTTATCACCTGTTAGATTACAGGCATCTCCCAGCTCTCTAATGATCATCTGAGTTTTGGTGCTGTTTTTTTTTTCTTTTAACTGTGCATCATGTTCTTTCTCTTTCTTAGCATTTTTGATAAAAATAGTATAGTAGAGAGAAGACAGATGTCCCTTTGGGGATTTTAATACATTCTTTGCTGCCCTAAAATGTCTGAAAGAGTTGGCTTATGTATCAAGAGCTCTGTTCTTGATCTTGTGTAAGTTCAAGGCAGGGAAGAGGACAGAGAGATGTATGCTACAGACACAGGCTGACCCACTGAATCTGTGATAAAACCCAACAAATCACTGGAATCGGTATAATGACTGCTTAGGAGAGCACAGCAATCTACAGAGAACTCCCGGCTTTATTTCAAGTGATTTTTTTTTTCTTGCATTGTATTTGTTCAGGGTTAACCTGGAATACATCTTTTGCTCCTAGCTTTGGGAATGTTGGTCCTGTAGAGAACTAGGCTTGGATGGAGACCCATAAATACAGTTTTGTGTTTCAGTGACCTTTGTGAGCTCTGCCTGCTTTATTGTTGGAAAGATGACTAAGAAGTCTCCAACATATGGTGTCATCAGCATTATGATCTGAGAAACAACACCTACAGAATCTATTATTCATTAAGTGTAACCAATATATAATTTAAAACAGTGGGTTTTGTCAAATAATGTTAGGTCAGCATAATTTTCTGCCTATTACTAATATCTATAACATCTTTGCCTTAGTCAGCTCTATTTAAATATGCAATCATTTACAGCTTTTGACTATATGTGTGCGCACTCCCAATTTCCAATATTCAACTACTACAAATTTTATGCTGACATCAATAGCAAACTATTAAAGACAGTATTTCATTATTGGTTTTTCATCCCAAAAGTTATTTACAATTATATACTAAGCACTAATATTAAAGGAAACCATTTAAATGAGGTGCTATCTGCTTTAACAATATGTCTGTCACAGAATGAGATTGTGTTTAAAGATTTTATCAAGAAATGGTTGTTTGCTGAGGTTATGTTTTGTCCATGAAATATGCATTTCATATCTCTTTCATTTCATTAACATAATTTAATTTGTGCTTTGCATTTTGTGCATAATACATATTTGATTTACAAAACAAATATTTCCATTAGAAAATGAATTTCATGCAGGCAAAAAAGCAGAACCAAATGATGTATTGAAGGAAAATAAGAAGAAATGAAATGCATTTTCTCAGTCTATTAAAAAATCTATGGCATTGACAGAAAGTGCACTTAGTGCTACATTTAAAAAATAGCACATATGTCAATGTATTAACAAATAGAATTGGAAATACAAATATTTCCCTATATCAAGCCAAGAATCTCTTTATTTTAATTGAGTTGATTTAAAAGCCCAACTACAATTTAATTTTTATTTCATGATGTGGTACACTGCCTGGTGCCATTACATCCATGTAGAATTGGCAGTCAATATACAAAGATATTTTACCTTTTAAAAACTTTCTATTGACACCAGCAATAAATAATTTAATGGGCTGAAAATGTGAAATCATTAATTTGTTGATTGTCTTCGAATATTGGGTAGCTGGGTAGGGTGCAGGTAGGTGAGTGAACTAATGAATAATGCTCGTGAGACTGTCATGAGAGGTAAATAATGCCACAGAGGAAAGGAAATGCTATTTAAGTTTGCCTGATTTAATCCCAAAATCCAAGGGGATGAAGAAAAAGATCACGTCCAACGTGCCCCATTACCTCCCCAGCAAGAAAACCTACCAAACCGAGTGTGGAGGAGTTAAACATCTGAAATGCACGTTTCCTCCCAAGGAAACCATGGAGGTTCCCAAGGAGCTTGCCTTGCTACCCGCATGCCGCTCGCGATCTTTCGGCACCGGGCGGGAGGGCAGGGTTGGCTCAGGGCAGAGATGGGCACAACCGCTCTCAGAGCTGGCTCTGGGGCACTGCTGGCATCGCCAGCTGCAGGAATGTGTCTGGGACTGGACTCAGACAACATGAGAATTAATTTAAATTCGTGGGATATTTTAAAGATAATAATAGATGTCGAGTTGCATCTTTCAGTTGTTTTGGAGCTTTGTGCTTTAAGCTTTTTTACACAAGGATTAGAGGCTTGCTTTTAAAAAAAAGGGAGGGGTTGGGAATGGGGATTCTTGCAGTCTCAGGAGCCCAGAAGCAGCAGCTTAAAGAAAAATACCAAATGTTGCAAGGCGGGTAAGACTGAAAAATCCTGCGTTCTTCTGCCATGGAGAATAAGTTTAATTCTACAAGAAACCCTAGGCAGCAAAGTAAGGAGAGAAAACGAAGAATAACTCCCCAATTTAAAACTAAGAGATACATTTGGGGAGGTTAGACTGTAAATACATTAGCTTAGCTGGAATTTTGCCAGGACTTTGGGACTAATATCCATACTCTTATGAAAAGTGCTTGGGATAATGACTACAGGTACCCGAGGCCTCCGTGCTGTATCCAAGGCTAATTGAATTGAGTAGGCGTACATACTTGAGAAAACCAAAGGGAGGTTAGGTAGGAAAACGGAAGAAAGTGAAAGAGAAAGCGAAGAAGCGAAGCTGCAACATTCTGATAATTAACTAGAATGAAGGCGCTGGGTCCATCCTGCCAGATCACGCTCTGTGCCGGCTGAAAGAAAAGCAACGGGGAAGTGCTTGCTCCCTGCTGCTACCCGTGGCCACCAATGCCACTCCTTGCAGCTTGCTTTCGTCTCCTGCTGAGTCCCTGTCCCAGTTCTGCTCTCGTCAGAAGAGCTGGGCTCTCCAGCACCCGCACAGCCCAGCGTTTCCTCCTGCAATGTCACCGGACATCTCGCCTCCTGCGTATCTCACAGCCAAGTCTGGCATCGGAGCACACCCCACACAGCTTGATGGGATGCTCCTGCCACTGCTGCCAAAACAGTAGATCTGCAGAACCTCCCTCCAAGGGACTTGGTCTTCAGAACACAGAGTGGTCCCCTCGCCTGCCTGAGGGGCACATGGGTGCAGCGCAGGAGGAAGGCTCGAGCCTGCCTCGCCTTCACTTCATCTCTCGTGGAGTTTTTGTAGGTCTCCATGCTGCTTTTTCTAAACACAAAACACAAAGCGAGAGCACATTTTCATTCACGTTGTGTGAAACACCTTGCGTGTTTCTGGGTTGTGCCCCAGGAAGGGCACTGGCAGCCGAGCAGCACCGTGCTGCAGCCGAGCAGCCCCCACCCGAGCGGCAGCTCAGCTCCACGTCCCTATTGACTGCTCATTGAGACGTATGTGCTATAAATCCTCTAAAGTGAACCACAAAGTCATGTCTTCAGCCAAACCTTCGAAGAAAAGAATAATGTGAGCCTGGTGATTAGTCCTAGGATTAATGAGATGCACCACTTACATTCATAAGATATAACGAGGAAGAATACCCCGTAACGTTTAAAAGTCACTCCTCCTTTCCTGACAATATCGGTGTGTCAGAGTTGGGATAAAACTGTTTTGAATAAAAAATAAAGTATGTCTAAAATATTAAAAGAAAAGAGCTTAGCGCCTGCACACACAAAAGCAATGATCTAAGAGAAATCACCAGTTGCTGTTCTGTGAGGTATAAAAATAAACCCTTGTCTCCTTTACTTTTACATCCACTGACAAGTGACTATATTAGCATTAAGTGAAAAACCAGATGAAAAGTAATGTCTTTTATTTAGCTCCTACCTGAAACATATTTAAGTTTTCTGCAGCAAGTGAGATTGTGCACAGGGGTTTGAAATCGTGTAATAAGACACTGCGTGACACTATCTGTCCACCCAGCAGTCACTCCAGTAAGTAACATTGCCACTAAATCTTGGAAGTTAGCACAAATAACTTCACTCTTCCTCCCCTCCCTATTTTCCAAGCTTGTCAGTGTGTCTATCTGTATAAGATTTTGTACTCCAAAGAAACCTGTTAGGATACTTGTCCATCAACTAGTCTTAACGTACTTGTCTTGTTTTTAATATGCCAAAAATGTTGAGCCCTGTATTGTTTCTAAATGAAGCACATGTGTGCTGCAGAGTAGAAACAGAAATGTGCTGATACAGGAAACTCTACTTGTTTGTTAGCAGTGATATTGGAAAAAATCCATCTCTCCTAGCAGGACAATCTCATCATATTAAAAGTTATGGATTTCTTGCTTAAGCATTCTACACTAGCTGCAGAGCTGTATAAACTTGCTTCTGCTTATCAAGCGAGCCAACAATACACAAAAAGAAAATTTAACATCTTTTAGCATTTCTGCCTTCATATGGGAGTTCTCCTGAAATGAGTTCTTCAATTATCCTGATGGATCTGTTTAGTGAGTTGGTACTGTTTCCTGGCTTATAAAAGCCAGTGCATTACTATGCAATACTATGTATGCGGTATTGAAATGAGATCAACATCATTGCTTTACTACATTTTAAGCAGAAGTTAGCACACGTTATAAAAAACATAAAGACTTCAGAGTTAGTTATTCTGGCAATGTGTTCTAAAACCTATACTGGTTTCTGTTGGCAAATAATTAGAGGTATGTGAAAAAATGAACTGTTGGTGGCTCCTTTCGTAAATAACTCATCAGTATTAGTTATCAAGCAATATCAAGCAATGATTAACAGAGGATATGTTTTATTTTCCTTTACCTTGGATAACAAAGGAAATGTGGTTTATAAAAGATGATAAACCTACTGGAGTCAGATTACTAATTTCAAAATAAAGTTGCAATGTTATTCCTACATGTAGGAGGTAATATATAGCCCTATATATAAAATTCAGTTCAGAAAGAATTCATTTGCTGCTTCTGAGATTAACTGCATATGACATCCAAGAGTGTTTCGGAGTATCATTTATTGGATTGACTGTGTTGTACAAGTATGCAAAATATTTACATCTGTAGTTCTCCAAATTATTAAGCTGCTAGGATTTGTCTGTGGAAGGGAGTTTTAACAAGGCAGTTTGTAGGTGTTACCTCCGAACCCAACGCCCTCTGCTCTATGTGTGTGTCTGGGAGTGTGTCTGTGCTTGCGCGTTTGTATGTGTGTGCACACAGATTTTTTTTTAGTCCTTACAGTGTAAAAAACTTTGGAATTGTTTGACCCTGTAAACACAAAATTCATGTATCTCACCCTGGGACAAATGCATTCTTTTTAAAAGCAGCATATGGGCAGCCTTGGACTGATGTTAGTTTATTGTCACTGCTTGATAACGTTTAATGGAAAAGATACAAGAGTGCCAAAGAATTTTAATTATTTTTGTGATAAAGTTATATGTTCGGCCTTGAAAAAGTGGAGATAATGCTGGGATTCATTATTATTCCCAGTGTGTTTAAACAGACGACACAGAATGCAAACAAAAGCAGATGAAATTTGAAAAGTATTATCAATATTGCAGATAGCAGATGCCCTTTCCAATCAGAACAAGCATATCTTCTATGGCAACTTTATGGTTGAGTAGTTTATTCATTTCTATTAGAAGGTTGTACGTTTCTAAAATATGTAGATGGTATCTAGAAAACCAACCAACCAGTAGGGTCATTTTGCTTGTTTTCCTAAATTTATTATTTCACTTTTGCAGGCTTGATCTGAGGTGCATTAACATGGGAGTGAAATCTTATTGTGTCAAATCCTATCTTGTATATGACCTTTCATGTGTTTTGCTGCGGTTCTGAGAGGGAAATGCTAAGAGGTGTCTATTCTGCAGGGTTTTGTCAGTGTCGTATTTGTGTTCCTGTAATTAAAACCAGACCCATCTTCCGGTAAAATTTTTCTTCTTTTTTGCCTTATAAACATGAAAGAATTTTTTCTCTGTGGATGCAGCACCTAATTCAAACTTATATTGTTTTAAGAGTGTCTGAGGCATAGAACTCTGCAACTGTGAGGTCGCCAGCGCCGTGGGCAGAGGTGGGGCCCTGCAGGGACGCCCAAGCTCTTGCTGAGGTCGATCTGATGGCAGGACCGGGCCCCAGCAGCACCCTGGGCACCCACCTGGCAGCGTGGAGGCTTTAAAAACATTTCCACACTCATGCAATAGCATAACCAAAGCAGTAATTTCTGTGTGATGCTGTTTGATGCTTTTGTTCCATATCTTTCATTTTGAAAGAAAACACCAAAAATTTAAAATTATTTTACAGTAATTCACTGAACTCTAAGGCCACAATTCTGCAGTAGCTTACACCACCACAGGCTTTGATGGTGAAAATCGTGTGCTGGTGCCCTTTCACTGCAGAGAAATGGTGAAAATGTAGAGCTTCAGAAAATATATTCCACACGGTTTCCTGCTACCTGTTCATATGCCAATTATACTTTCAGGTTTGCATCTGAAATTCTTATCTGCCTAGTAACATCCTATCCCCTGAAATGTCTGTAGTCCACTTAGTCATATTTAAAGCTGTACGTAAGTGGTTCTCTACATGTAAGGACACAAACTGAGAATATTCCACCCATCATTAAAAAAAAAATACAGATTCTCTTCCATAAAGGATTTGGAGGATGTTGCTTTGAGACCTTGATTTCAGGCATCAACAGAAGAACAATGAATCCTTTAAAAAAATATAAATATTCAGTGGTTGGGCAGTCATAAAAGCTAAAACAACAGAAAAAAAAGCACCAGAAAAATCTGCTGTGGTATTTAATTATAGCTAAATTCAGCCTCTGTGGAAGTTCTCCACAGATGAAGGTTCAAAATGGCAGGAGAGAGTGGTGCCCTTGGAGTCAGTGAAAAAAGGAGCTGCTTCCTGGAGGTGCAACGGCTGAGTCTGCTCCAAGGATCCCAGAGGGATTTGTTGCTGGGGACATGAAAGGGGAAGAAGTAGGAGAAGAAGAAGAGGAGGAGAGGACTTAATTTCCCATGATGCTCTTTGACCAACTCAGACTTCAAATTGGGCAGGTGTTGAGGTGCTACACCTGGCTCTGGTGAGGTGGCAGAAGCTCTGTTGTTCCCTCTGCTCTGAGGCTGTTTGCAGGTATTGTAAAGCTGTGCCAAAACGTGTTTGAGGTGTGAATTCAGGGAATTTAATCACAAGATCATAGCAATCGTAGGATAGGTCCTAAGGGGCTCTAAAGTTTGAGAGCTTGGAGGGAAGATGAGGTTTAGGGCAGCCCATCTTTAAATTGCATTAGGAGTATGTGCCTGTATCTTCACTGTGGGGTATTTTCTTAACATTGGTGTGTTGGTCCTGGGTACAGCTGAGCCCCAGCTTGAGCTAATCCTGAATTTCCTCTGAATGTGATAAAGTGTGTGTGAAATGTGAATGTAAGACATGACACCAAGCTTTGTGGCTGGTCCCCTTTTGTTGCCCCCTGCCTGAGGTGTGCTGGGGACTTGCTGTGGTGCAGAACTGCAGGTGGAAGGCAGGGCTGTGTGACCACTTCCCTTTGCCCCCACATGTCCTTCTGTTTCCTGCTTGTGCATATCCTTTACTCTTGCTGTCTTCTGTTACAGTCCCTAATGCACTTCTAACATAATTTTATAGAGCAATATTATCCAACATAGACAAACATGCATCCTTTGCCTCCTGCGCTGCCCGGCCCGGACAGGGACTCAGTATGGCAGTGCTCTTGCTGCATTTATGGTTGAGCAGTATCATCGCAGCACATTGGTTACTTAGCAGACTTCCACAATGAATGCACTCCATAAATATAACAGCATTTCTGGAAAGTTAAGTGTTTGGATGCTATAAAAAGCTCTGGTGCTGAGTCATGCTCTTACCAGCCTGAAGGAAATGGCCAGTGATTATTTCATGCCATTTTGTGTTGGGCTGTGATAACTTCAGGGAAAACGTGGCCACCAAAACTGACAACTCATGCTGATCTGCTGCTCCGTGCTTGCGGTGCCATCTGTTAGCACATGTCACTATAGGTATGGAGATGTATTGTATAGCAGACTTAAGTCTATATTTCAAAATTGCTGGGAAGCAAGAGGCACACAAAGGAACTGTAATAAGTACAAAGTGTAATTAAATTTTGCTCTAAGAACTGCCATAGTCAGTTAAATCAGACCAGTTTAGATGTCATTATTTAGCCAATAGAGTAAATCTTATTTATGGAAGTCCAGGTCTGGCTCCACTTGTTTTCTGATAAGCAGCGGTAGGCTATTGACTTTAATGCGTGATGCTTATAACAGAAAGATGCATAAATAAACATGGACAAAACGAGGGCAGAAGAGCACTTCTAAATTATCTCTGCAATTTTCAGTGCCCTCAGCTTGGGCAAGGGCCTAGGCTCAGGTATCAATTCCTGTTTTCGTTTTCTTTTTTTAATTGATCTTGTTGAGCAACCATTATCCAAAGAGTAAGGGAAAGGAATGGTCCCTTCAGGAACTGCTGATGCTGCAGCTCTGTGCTGCTTCATCCAGGAGTCAGATATCAAATGTGGAGAAGTTAAGGGGTGAATTATACCCACTGCGGGAGCAAAGGGGAGTACTTTTTGTCCAAATTTAGAAAGACGAGTTTTAAAAATGAGGGAACTGCTGGAGAAAACTTAAAAGTTGGTGTATGACAGTACAATGTAGGTAGAAGTGGTGTCCCCAGAAATTTTCCTGGGGAGGAGTCTGAAAAATAACTGAGGGATAGGGGAAAATCAGCAGCTGCAAGTGATAATGCACCACAGCTCAGGTGTTTCGCATTGAGTTTTCTGTTGGGCCTCTGCAGGGCTCACTTTCAGTGTGCGAGAGAGAAACAGTTCTGGTATTTTCAAGCCTTGTTCAGAGCAGCAAACACTAGAAATCTTCAGTGAAATTGCTGGCACATGATTTTCTTACTTTACTTTCCCACACTCTGAGTGCTCAGAAGGTTTGGATTTCTATGGTCTCTTAATTAAGCTAAAACCTGACCTCTGGATGCTTTGGAGCTTGCCAAACACAAATTAAAATGAGTGAAGCAGGGGTTAAGGAAGTGGAAGCTGACTTGCTGGTTGTGTTTAGCTGGTGCAGAGGGTTTCAGAGGCTCAGCACTGGCAGCTACAACATGCTCACAGGTAAGTCTGGTTGGGAGTGGGGCCGGTGTAGGGGTGAGGTTCCTCACGGGAAGAGCAGGGGAAGGTGCAGTGATTGCCATTACCCCGGAGGTTGTCTCCTTCACACACTGGAGTACATGAGCAGAGCCCCCTCTCAGATCTGCTGGAGTATCATCCAAAAAGGTTTTTGTGTAGGATTTTAATGAAAGGAGTTTAAAACTTTGCACATACTTCCTTTGAAGAGACTGAAAACTTAAGAGGAAGAAGTATCAAGGAGCCGCAGAAGCATTTTCTGCTTGTCACAGTAGTTGGTCACATTCCACAAATGCTGCCTCCACTGGAGAGCTTCACGCTTTAGGCAAGTGGAGACCAAAGCTGGAGGGATCTTTGACTTCCTGAACTGCAGCTTGATGCTCAGAGTATTTACATGTGAAGTGTGTTTGATAGGATGGGCAAATTCTCCTCTGTATTAACGCAAAGTAAATCTGCAGTAATTGCTTGACATCCCGAGGTGCTATTTCCTACTACCTGGGAACGGAATGTTTGGGGATATCGGGGTGTGAGTCCCTGGGTTGCCAGCAGATTTCCTGCTGGCATGTGTGGTTTAACCCAGAGCTGCAATTGATCTGTTGATATATGAGTATTGTTCTGAATTTATGGTGGTGCAAACAAGAGCATAATTTGGTGCTAGTCACGAGGTGCTGTGACAGTGATTCCATTTTCTCCTAGCTGCCTGTTGCATGTGGAGATCAACCCGTGTGTAATGGCAATATATAGCCTGCCAATTGTACGCGTGGTGGTAAAAACACTGTTGTTGTTTACACTGAGAAAAATAGAATCAAAAGGCCACAGAATGAAATATAATTTGTTAAAAACAGGGAGTAACATTGACTAAAATGAAAGCCAGTGTTTCGGCACTTTACTGTAGAGAAGTATGTCCCCAGGTTCCTTGCACTTGCCCTGTGATTATACAATAGATTTTAAGTCTGTGATATCTACAAATCTACATCAAAATATATTCTATAGCTGTAGGAAACAGCTCTGAATTGTTAACCTTCTCTCCAGGTACTGGAGGTAACACACTGTGAGATTAGATGTATATTTTCTTCAAGATATACCACCCATCGAGGAGTCCATATTTACATCTTTTGTTGATATTTTTTATAGATTAAAAGAGTCTCTTTTCTGGTGATAATTCTGTTAAGTACTGTAATTTGCTACCACTAATATTTGTCTGAGTCCTAGTTTGCAAAATATATTTGAAACCACTTTATAAAGTCTCATAATTGCTTCTTTGTAGAGCTGGTATAATGAGTAGTTTCTTTATCCAGCCTTTATCCTGTTAACCTTAGAGGTGAGCGACTGCTTGCTGGAGTAGTTGGGGAATGTCTTAGCACTGTTGAGCCATTTAATTTCACTACTAATTTCATAGCGGTGACACAGAATTGGCTATGAGCAAGCTCGCAGTTATTTCAAGGGTTTTCAGTTAGCATTGAATCAGGACCTGATTCACTAAAATGAAATTGAAATAAATGCACATGTAGATGATTTTTTTTAATGCATAAATTGATCTGCATTTATGTGCCCAATCCACATTAAAACATTGACCTGCTCTTGAACGATGGGAGCTCAGCATATAAAGCGTCTCTAGCATCACAAATGAGAACTTGCACCACCGCGTTGGTGGTTTGTCCTCTCCTTCCTTTACTGTTCCTCTTGTCCCAAATACATGGAAACTCCTTGGTTATCCAAATCTTACTTTTAGCTTTCTGGAAAATACAGATTCACATTTTTCAGTTTCTTTTGGCCATATTTACAAAGTTAGCAATTGGCGTGCTCTGCTGTTCAGCACGTAGGATGACTTCCAGGGTTGCTCTTTCTGCAAAGGAGAAATTCCTGTTACTCTAGTGTTTGCTTTAGATGAGCAGAGCTGGCTTGTGTGAAACTTGTCTTTTCTCCAAAATTGTATGGGAAGTTGTGTTGCTTTCCAAACCAGAATTCATTTTACCCCAGAGCTGGCTGCATTTCAGAGGGGAGATTGTGCCTTTTTGTGAATATAGCCTAAAGTGTGCGTGTGTGGGGAATTTTGCTATTTCCATCCTGTTGCTTTTGCTGTTACTGTAACAGTTGGGTGATCTGCAAGAAGTGTGATTCGAGGGTCACTAAACATGAGAGAGAAAGCTTTCAGTTTGGCATATGAGAGAGTATTTATGGCATGTGCTTATGAAATGCTACCACTGTCTAATTAAGTACGTATACACTTATGAAAGAGGGTGAGAAGAAGGTTTGATGAAACACTAGGGTTTACAGGTGGATCCAAGAAGTTGAGAATTAAGTAACTGTTTAAATGCACTCTGCCCATAAACCATGCCTGTGGGAGCAGAGCTGTGGCAAAGCCTCGCCTGCCACTCTAGTGTGGGCAGTGGTCGACACTTGACAGTGGTCCCTGCTGAAGAGGGATTTGAGGTGATGAGGTAGCAAGAGCCCACTGTTCCCCAATACCATGAGCCCTTTTGGCCGCTGCTAGCCCCTCACTGGGGCTGACTTGGGGTCTCCTCTGCCTCCATGACTACCTGCCCCTTCTGAGCTGCAAAATTCTGGTAGCTGAGCATGCTTGAAATGCATTGACCTGGATAAGTGCCAGAATAAATGTGCTCTTGTTAGTGAGCTGTGGCTGTGTGGCAGGGAGAAGGGCCAAAAATTGCTGTGACTGGTTTTATCTCTGTGCATCTTGCACAGGCATCTAACTACTGCAGCATTTACCTACGAGCTATGATTTAGCAGTGTGCTACTGCCAGCTCCTCCATTGCACCGGCACGTGCACTTAATACTTGGGCCACTGCAGCATTTTATGATCCAGAGGTCATCACTACTAAATATTAAGGGTGAATTTTGCACTGCAGTATGGAGTTCTGATTGTGCACTTCATTTTGCTCTTTCAATGCCTCTGTCGTTAGTGACATTGTCATTTAATGTGGACATTCATTTAGACATGCGTCTGGACCTGCCTGGAAAGCATTTTCAATGGCTGCACTCTCAATTCAGGTCTGCTCCCTCTTGTAGACTCTGAGCAAAAGTTGATAGCATTTGAAATTTAATCAGGTTGGTATTGTGCAATTTATCTCCTATGAAATTTCCAGTAGCTTTTTTGCACACTTTTCTCTACTGTTTAAAATGAATTCTCAAAAGCCTGAACGAACATATTTGTCCATACTTCATTGCAGAATGCACTTTTAATTCTTTTAATCTGAGCTCAATCTCTTTTGTGAAGCATATCCTCAAACATGGAACCTGTTACACCAGTGTTCTATAAAATTCATAACTAGAGGCCTTGTGTTTGGAGCATTTTCTGTTAACTAGAAGTAGGGAAGGACTAAAGATGGCTTATGTAGCAAGATTTTATAGTACTAGTAAAGGCTGGTTTTCCTTATGAGAGAATTCCTAGCTCTGCTGTATTTTTTTCATACTAGGACCAATCTTACGCCAGTATGCGGGACCGGTTTGAAAACTTTAATCCTGTGTTCTCTCCACACCCAAAACTTTAGTGCCATCCTAATCATGAGAACCTCTACTATTTGGTTTTGCTGCACACTGCAGAATTACAATATTGCTCTGTTGGACCCCAAATACAGGCAGTGCAAACCATTTTCTAGGGCCTCTTTCCCACCTTTTTCAGATATTTATTTTAAATATCTGGTCTTGAAAATCAGAACCTGCACACAATCTACTTGTTGCCCCATCCAGAAATTGCCCTTCTGTCTGACCAGTCTATTCTCCAAAATACTCTTGGTCCTCCCAAAAAGATGGTTTTATTCTTCTAAGTTTCAGATTTAAAATCTGGATGAGTGAGAGATCTCGGATGAGAGATGCATTAGCAGAACTGATTTCTCTTGTTACCAGTTCAAAAGGCTTCAGTATGCAGCACAAATGATTCATAAGTATCCATTGTTCAGAGTTCAGGATAAAGAGTTCAGAATCAAAGCTCTGCTTTAATGTGTGCTCATGCATTTCTTTTTTCAGTAAGAGCATTCTCTTCATATATATAGCAAATGAAATTCAAACTTGTTTAAGCTGCAGTTCTGGTAAATTGCTCTGCCTCTGAAGTTAGCTTAGAATATCATGAGAGTTATAGAAACCGTTACAGATTTTGCTAGTATTGCAAAAACTTAGTGCTTAGTTATAATCAAGCAGGAGATGTTTAATAAATAGAACAGCAAAACAAGTGATCACCTCATGTTTTTCCTGGGTTTGGACCCCACGTCAGCCCTGCCGGCAGATCCTCAGAGCACAGCCAGGCAGGATTTTGGCTGCTGGTGTTTTTCTTATCAGCCTGTATCAAGGGGAGAGACAGCAAAGGCTAATCATTCACGGGCAGATTTTTGCATGGGAATGCAGGGTGATGCAGTGGGCAGTGATTAGGAGGTATTCTGATGTCTAGACATTTGTCCAAATGTTTGTCATCGAGGGAACTGAGCCCAGTATTGCTTCTTTCAGAGCTTTCTTTATCTTTCATTTTAATGTTTCATAGATCTGAGGTACTGTCAGTGCCGCAGTACTGTGCTTTCTCCCGGCATCTTGTGTTATGGCTGAGCATACTGAATGGGCTCTCTAAAACCTTTCTTATCAATGGAGTACAACAAGCCCAATGCAATCATCCTTTCAATTATCTTCTTCATCTCAAGTGTCACCAGATAAGTGCTGGCATGGTATTCTTCCAACATTTCAGATATTGTTCCTTGCTTTTTGGCTATAAATACATGAATACAGGATAAAGATTAAGATATCTCATGTTTTCCCGTTATTATTCACAGACAAAACTATGCTTGGTCAACAGAAGGTTCTTTCCCCCACTCTCACCTCTTTAGTTTCAATTCTCATCGCAGTCTAGCTGATAAGAATATTGGGCTAACTCTTGTGTGTTGCAACAGGAGTCGTACCCTGTAGGACCAGGGCAAAAACCAGCCTGGGTCAGTGTTGCACAGCTTCTGAAATGGGCTTGACATGGAGGTGACCTGGCAGTAGGTTCCAGGACAAGACTCCCCAGATGGGATTTTGTAGAGGACCAGCCCGGGGTAGATGGCTCAGCCTCTGCTGGCTCAGTTCTGGAGGAACATTCTGAGAGTTTAGTGCAATTGTGGGGAGGGGGAAAGAGATTTTAATTTATTTGCCTTGATTTATTTTTACTTGGTGAATGAAATTTGACTCCATAGGCCTTTCTGAACTCTGCAAGTCCAGGAGTCTCTTGAAAACAGGCTGAAGAAACAGCCTTCCCTCTATGCTTTGAAGATGATCAGTTCTCTACCTCCTGTTCACTTTGAGGTGCATAAAGTGCTTCTACATGTATGTGCTTTGTGCTACGTAGGGGATGTTTTGCTTTGAGCTGATGCTGGTATCTCTACCTGGGCACCCGACTGCATTTGGTTCTGGTGCTGCCAGAGAGGGTCCTTGTTGTCGTGGGGAGAAGGACAGAAGGGAGGTAGTAAGCCCTCATATGCTGATTTGTTACTGTTTGAAAGTGTAGTGTGTTAAGGGCTACATGGATGTTGACGGGCTATGTGAACATGGTGTTGACCTCCTGTTTGGAGACTGAAGGAGCAGAGAGACCAACCACTGGTGGGTTCCAGCTGCAGGATCAGTCAAAAGCTCATACTTTCTAGAAAGCCATATGGGGTGGGATGGGATGTTAAAGGGGTAAGAAACTATCTGCAGATCTGTGAACACGGCATCCATCTGGAAACTGGGAAGATGTGGGCTTTTGGTGCTTTTCTTGCATAGCCTTGGGTCAGAGCATTTACATCCCTGAGCTTAAGAAGCTGTATAAAATTTACAGGATTTTTATGATGAGAGCAGTTTACATTACTAAAGCTTAGCAGTTGCAACCACGAGTCAGGCTCCCCGGAAGCATGATGTTGGCATATGAAGAGGGTTTTTAAAGTGATTCTTGTCTTTTGTCTATTGGGTTTTGTTTTGGAGGCCATTGGAGTAATTTGGCAATATTTTTGAGGTTGTCTCTACAATTAGGAGAACTCAAAATGCTTTTAAATTTAAGGAATTGTGATGTAATTATGAAAAGCTTTAGGAAAACCACCAAATATAGCAATATGTGTGAATCCTGAGATTTGGCAAGTAGGAGATTAGTGTGGGAACAAGAAAGGAATGTAGGCTTTGGTTCAGAGTTATTTTAAAGGAAAAATATTGAAAATAAAGTGTTATGAAAAGCAATAATTCTAGTGAAAGGGCAACCCCCCTTCATTGTACTCCAGTCGTGCTTTCTTATCAGCTATTACAAAGTTGTGGGGGTATAGCAATGGTGACAGCAACCCAGGCAAGTAATAGAACAGATACAATTTCAATCTATTCATTAAAAAAATGTTTCACGGTTGCACACAGCCACACAAAATGTATTTTCACGCTTACACATTTCAAGCATTTTTGAAAGTCACACGATTGCTTTGGTGATTTAAGTTCTAAATTGACAAAAATACAATGGGAAGGAGGAAAGGGCAAACTGGGAGGAGAGGAGTCAAGCTTTCCAAGGAAACATTGGGACATTGTATTGATTGCTGTGAAAATTAATTTCAATTTCACCTTATTTCTTTGTTAGGCGTTTTAAGGCAATGCTTTCTTGGGTTAGTTCCTGCAGGACTCTCAATTCGACATCAGGGGCAGTGATTTTAAGGACATGAGTCAATTTGCACTAAGTTATGCTGCTTCACTGCAAGTGCAGTTGCTCCAGATTGATGATAGTGGAAGAAAGGAGAATTTAGATTACTGAGTTACATCAGCTTTGTATAAATGTAGTGACTATATACATAATTTAGTAAGAATTGCAACAGGTGGGTGTTTATTTTGCAAATAAGTAAATAAGAATGCTGAGTTCTCGGTCATGATATATGAGTCGTAAGTCCTTCCTCTATGAGAAGAGTTTTCAGTGAGCTCAGTTTCCATTTGGACATCCAAGAAAAATAATAAACTCTGACACTCGGAAGTGACTTGCTGGTGACTACACTGAGTCCTGAGCAGGAACCAAAACAAACCTCAAAACCTCTTCCTGAGACAAAGTCTTGTTGATCTTGGTTTCAAAATATGTTTTGTTTTCATGAAGGGATAGAGTGAAGGATAGAAACATCAGATGAGATTTAGTTGTTACTTCTTTTTGCCAGATGTCCAAAGTTTTGCGGCAAATATTGGCAAACCCGCAAATGTCACTTTAAAGTTGTTCTCCACTTCATGCCTGTTAGACATGTTTATCTGGTTTATGGCTAGGTCTAAAAAACCACTTCAAGCTGAGATGGGGGCTGACTAATGACATTTTGATCTTACTAGTTACTTTTGGTGTGATGTAGATATGACACCAGCTAAAGTGAATAGAAAAGCTAATAATAGATTTCTAATCATCATCACTTCCCAAAAGACATTTACATTTGAACAAAACGGAGTAAACAAAAGGTGAGATATACCTTCTCTCCATCAGCTGCTATGGCATGTCGGGGTCCCCCGCTACTGTGTCTATTGTACTCAGGCATTTCCTAATCTCTTAAGCATCTCTGTGCATGGCATTGAGCAATTACTCTCTCACAGTGCTGGAACTGAAAATTGAAAATACTATGTAACTTAACTAACAGCCGTCTGAATTCAGGGAGCTTAGTCTTGCAGCCCCTATAGCAGTCTTCCTCTCTATCTTTTTTTTTTTTTTCCTCCATAAAACTGTTTGAGTACTGAATGCACAGCTAAATGTTCCTGTATTACCCGGTTTGGCAAAGCCAATAAAACCCCCAGATAGCTAATGATGGCGTGTTGGTAACCAGAATTAAAATCTGACATGACAGTTACGTAGGATGTGATCACTTAAAGAAATACAGGCACTGCTGCCTAAGATGGCTCTGAAAGTGGGAACCTGGGTTCTAGGCTCTACTCTGCCATAGGTTTGTTGATTTTCTTTTACATTATTTTTAGGGAAAACAAAAAACTGTATGTTGTTCTGCAGTTCTGGTAAACAGTTTGTTAAACAACCATCCCACCCAGAGATTTGTTTATGAGGATCTTGGTGTTAATACCCACGAAGTGTTTGAGGTCATCCTGCTCAGGAAAAGTCCTTACCCAAACTTCTTGGAGGTGTGATTAGGACCTTGCAGAAACAGTCTCGGAGGAACTGTTCTTTTATGACGTGGTGTAGAACAAGCTGGGAAATGGAGTGATTTATCCAGCGTATGGTGCTGAGTCTGTTGTTCGTGGTACAGTCCTGCGGTTAGCAAGTATTCAGTGAAGGACATGGCTCACCCTGCTCCCTTGCTCCTCCTCCATGTCTTTCCTCTCCTCGCAGGAGGCTGCTGGCCCTCCTAGCTGAGGGGAGGGATGCTTGTCTGCCTCCTGCCCCTCATCCTTTTGTGTGGCACACAGAAGGTTGCCTTAATACGCTGATAGGTTTAAAGTCACTGAGCCCATGATCAGCATCTGACAAGGTGCTGAACAAAAGTGTGTTTTCCTTGACTGTCTTGTACTCTTTAATAAATTTTATTAATTAATGAAACTGACTCCTTTGTATAGTACATTGGAAGAATTGCAATTCTAGCACAGTGTGTAATCATTATCTCTATTAATGAGTATGTTATTCTGTCACCAATATTAATCCAACAAAAGAAACAAATCCCTGGCCCGTGCTGTGATGCAGGAGTCAGTAGGTTAAACACTCACTTCTGTGAATGGTGACAAACAATCCGGCCGAAATGGCCAGAGTACGGTTGGGTGGTTGCTCTTAGAGACACTCAACACGTGCAGTTGCAAAACACACAAGCACCTCTTCTTTCTGGTTGTGTGATGCTGCTTTTGTGAATGGTCCTTCTTCCCTGTCTTTTGGAATCAGCACCCCCTGAAGATAAAATGCAGAGCAAATCAGTTAGGCACAGCAGAAGATGGGGCATTTTTATACTTTGCCTTTTCATTTAGATTGGATTCCTTGGAAAAGCTGCTTAAATTGTCTTACAACTGCTTTGATACGGACTCTTAATTATGAAAAGGTAGCACCAGTAAATAGTGTTAGGTGAAAAAAGCGCGGAGAGGACAGGCAACGGGAACCTTGACTATCAATATGCCAAAAGGATGAGTCCAAAAAGACATACTTAGTGTTACAAATTTCTTGTGAAGCCCATGGCAAAGCTATTTTAGCAGCTTTCAAGAAAGAGATGTATGTCAGTCTTATTGTAGTTCCTTGAGGGAATAGGTTTTGCACACAGGGGGAGGAGAGACTGAAGTGAGGCATCTGTCATTTTCTCCCAGTGTTGATGATTCCTTAAAATAAAGATGAAAATTAAAGGAATGTGTTTCTCTTGTATCAAGAACTCTTATGTTCTTCTTTAACTGGCCTCATGCAGAAGATTTTGGCTGGTTTAGCTGGTTGTAATTTTTGTGGTGTGCAGCTCTCGTTGGCTTCCCTTGTACCAAACACACACGAGCTATTCCTTTGCTGTGGGTGGTATGAGGCAAACAGCTGCATGTGTGTTGCGCTGAATTTAATGCGCATCATGGTAACGGAAGAATCAGTCCAAGAGGAGACTTCTTTTGCAACGCTGTTAGCTTTGCATTTCTATACTTTACTAGCTATTGGAGCATTTTCATTATTGCGGCTATTGGTTAGACCCACTTTAATTCCAGTAAAACCAAGAGACACGGAGTTGCAACACTTACAATATGCAGTACGCACACACAACCTGGATCAACCTAATTTCAGCATAGCAAACACAAAACAAAAGCTGTATATGACTTCTTAGCCTTTGTGCACATCTGCATTATTATAAATGCTAATATAATTCTGCAATGATAAATAATTAAACAATTATGGTCATGAATCAATAAGTTTAGCACATTTTTTCATCAGCAAATTGTACTGTATAAACAAGAAATATAAATTACCAAGTCTAATTTTCACTGAAAATTGTAAGCATTTTATATCTAATAATTAAAAAAGTATTAGAATTCAATGTAAGATACTTAGAACTTTAAAATTTTCTAGTTTTAACCAAACACCATTAAATTGTCATGTTTTATGTTTCTGAATCTGATTAACATTTTGAGATCTGACTTTTGCAATCATTCTCTTTGTTTTCCTCTGCTAAAACCCTCTCGCTCAACCTTTGGTTTCTCCTAAACACAGTTTATCAGCTTGAATCCAGCTTCAGTTGACCTCATTATGTTGCCTTTAAGAAAATACAACGTTTAAAGAAAAATATTCAAGTATCTTTCTTCTGAGACTTTGAAAGATCTAGCTATTTTTATCATGTACGAAGGATTTTGCTGCACAAGGTGCAACATGGAGGCAGGGAGAAGAGAAAGCTTTTACAGCGATGTTTGCATTTAATCGCAGGTTGTAGGGTTACCTGTAATCTTTCCTGCTCTCAGATCTTTGGCATTTGTGAAGAATCTATCACCCCAAATACTGGCATCTAGCTACATAATTTAAAAATAGTCTTGCCCTGCTCTGGAAGTAGGGGTAAAAAATAGTGTATTTTCAGATAAAAAGATGAGTTTGTTTTGTTGTTTTTGTTTTTTTTTTTAAGGTGTGCAAATCTTCTATGCTGAACATCTTGCATGAACTAAGGATTTGCCACAGAAGTTACTACAGAATAGCTGTTTCTGACTGCTTGCATCAGCTGCATTGGTGGTCATGCTTTAACCCAGGGAAATGCTTCATCTCCTTTTACTTTACCTCTCGCACTACCAACAAAAACCCCGTTTAGTCTTAGCCAAGCAATGTTGGACCAGGAAATCTGGAAACCCAGGATTTTCAGGGTGGTGTTGGACATTATGGCACCAGATCCGAGGGGGACGTGGTGGCAGCAGGTGCCCATCTCTGTGGTGGCAGGGACCTCCAGGGCCCCTCCCTATCAGCCAGGGCTCCAGGCACCCCAATCCCTTCCTGACTTGCAGGGTGGGCACTACACTAGCAAGGGCTCATCCTCCTGGTGTCAACCTAAGGTGAAGCTGGTAGGGCTGGCTTGTTGGAGGTGTTAGAGTTATGCTGCATCAGTGTGCTGGAAAAACTCTGTGGGAAAATTCAGTAAGCCAGTAAACCCATATTTATCTGACTGCCATGTGTTTAGTGGTGTGAGTGAGTCACAGCAGTGATGCTTTGCGGTGGTCCCATCTGCAGCTCTTCTACAAATACTCAAACTAAGTGAATCTGCAAAATGACAAATAGAATGTGAAGAAGGTGACACTGCTCTTCAGAGAATACGAAAAATAGGGAAGGGAATTTGGTATGGTATGGGAGGTGCTGTGACCTGGGAAAGGCAGCTTTACCAGGCATGGTGCAGTGTCTCGGGGCCAGTGATCATTTTGTCTGGCTTCATAACAGAAACTCAGATTGTTAGAGGGGGGACTCTGTCCACTGAAGTGTTAAAGTTTATTTATAGGTTTTTTTTTTACAGAACAGAAGCCTCAGGAATCTCCAAGCTGAGAGATCAAGGACTGTTCCTCCCAGTCATAAAGCTTGCTGGCAAGCAATTAGTTATTTGTACTACTGAGAAGACTCACAGAAATAGTGTGTTTAGAAATGTAAGCAAGTATTTTGCCTTCGGGTGGGGAGAAGACAAAAATATTTTCTTCACCTTCTTGTCTTTATCTTCCTTTTTGTTTACCCTGTCTTCCTCCTTTTGATGACTAAGAGAAAGAAAACTACATATGGAGTCTGAAGATCTTTACTTTGAGTTTCTTCCTTGTGCTGCTGCATCTGCTCCTCTTCCTCGAGCTTTCCCAATGCACCGTGTTTCCATTTGTGGGTGTAAGTGTCTTTGCCTCTGATGCCAATGTCACTCTTCTTGTGGCAACCAGATTTTGTTTTACTGTACGGCTCTTAGCAACATGTTTCCTGCATTCTGCTCCCTCTGTTGTGGAGTTCACACTTTTGAAGTCTAGAGATATAGATTGCTGCGCTTTCACATATATGGTTTTGTCAAAACAATTGAAGTGAAATCTCAGAACGCATTCCTTTTCCTTGTGTAGAGTTAGGGAGTTTGTGTTTCACTCTCAAACAGGTCTACATTGACCATCTTTGACCTCCATGAGTCTCACAAACCTGCTATTCCTAGATTCCAATATAAAATATTTGCAGAAAAATTCATACATCTGTTAGCAGGGTTTTTTATAGATAGGTGAAAAAATGTATATTAATTTTCAGGTTACAGTACCAGTATTTAAAGGTACTGATGTGATAAAAGTCCTAAAATGTAAGTGGTAGGGCAAAACTAGAAAATTCTCATTTGCCTCTGATAAATTAGTGGAACCTGCGGAGAGTAGCAATGCAGTCATACATTTAGTGTATTTCTTTATTTTTAAGATATCTACATTTAAAACATTCAGATTCCACCTACGAAACTGGATTACAGGAGGCACAGCAGGTTTAAAAATATTTCAGAGATGATGCTTTCATGCTTCAAATCCTTGAAAAGCCAAATATACTCTCTTCTGCAACAAAATCTTGATTTTTTCACTGAGGGGGAAAAAAAAAAAAAAAGAAAAGTGTTTAATAGCACATATGGCATAATTTCATGTGACATCTGTTTTGTAACAAACAATATTTAGCTCACTTATTTGCTGAATGATACAGTACATGCTGCAAACAAAAAGTCCAATGAACAGTTTTACATAGTTTGTAATATATCAATATTTATCGCAAAAGAATGCAAAACTTAAACATTTAAGCATGTTATTGATTGTAATATGCAAAACATCGATTAGTGCATGCTGCCAATGCAAAGAAAGTCTACCGAATGCCTTATGGGGTATGAAAATTAGGTAGATTTCTGAAAGAATAACTGATGTCCTCCCACTGGTGACATTTAGGCTTATGCCCCCTCAACCTAATTTGTGTCATCTTATAGGAGACAGCTGTCAATATATTTAGGATGGTTTAGATCATAACAGCAGAAATGGTGAGAGACTATTGGCTTAATTGCATGGAGTGATTGATTCTAATGGAAACAACATTTAGAAACTCCAAATGCACTTTCTGCTGGCAGATCTAATAGAATATCATAATGAATTGGAACATCACGTGTTATGTTACTGTACTTTCTGCAAGGACTATGAAAGGGCAGTCGTTTTTTTTTATTTTGCTTTTTAAAAATTTGATTTTAATGTTTAAATTATTTGTTTAAATAATAAACCCAAGCCATCACAGAGATGTAGTTGAACAGAAACCAAACCATCAGAGTGATGCTGAAGCCACACACTGGCGCAGCAATTGCCAAAGGAGGACTGTTCAGGTAGCCTGGCTGAAGGCACTGAGCAAGTGTTGGTGATTGCAGTGCTGTGAGATGGCACGACGTTTCTGAGGCCATACCCGGTGTCATGATGTGCTTTGGAAGGAAGGGGGGAGGAAGCCTTGAAAACAAACCACGCTGAGGGGACTCACATGGGTGCCATGGACCCCGACAGATGATTTCAGTATAGCCCCTCCCATGAACCCCAAAGACGTTCTGGAAGCACGTGGGCTCTCACAGACCACAGCCGCTACCAGGCTGAAGGGAGCCAAGTGGGGTCTGATGGGTACCTGGGGCTGGAGCAGAGCAAGGTGTCTGCCTTTCTGATGCTCCTCCTCACCTCTGTGGGCAGCTAAATCCCAGTCTCTGCTGGGATTTATGTCTCTCTTTTTTTTTTTTTTTTTAACCCCTCCCAAACACTTAATAGGAATCCTGTTGATTTCTTCTCCCCATTGTAATTTCTCAGAGACATCTTACTCCTTCTTGAGCATCTGTAGGGAAAGTCAGGATTGTGGGATCTTCTGCTTAACTGAAAATGTTGTGCAGTCTGGCCAGAAGCTGTTGAAACAGTTCTATCTTTTCTTTTCTACTCCTTTAACATCTAGAAATATATAGGTTCTAGGGGGATTAATGTGTGGTTACAGATTAAATGCTTTTTTTCCCCCCTTTCCCATAATTAGAAAGGTATGAAGAATCGGATGCAAGATTGAACAGTGTAAATCCTCCAAAATTAAAAACATTTCAGAACTGGAATAAATATTAATAAATTGGAGGCATAATGAAATGCCATAGATATGTAAGGGGAAAAGCAAGCAGGAAAGGAGGGAAGATTTTTATAGACCTTAATTACAGCAGGGTTGTTAGTAAATTTACTGAATTGTAAATGTAGAAGATTCGGATGGCCTGAGTAAAACCACATATTTAAGCCTTCTAAATGAACATTTCTGTTTTTTGAGTAATTTGTACCATCTGTGTCAAAATTCTGAGCCTAAGAAGAAAAAGCAGTGGAACAAATGTTGGTTCCATAAAACAGTCCTAGTTCATTGTTGAAATTGTCACACATTAACATTGCAGGCCATCTGGGTAGACAAAAGACTCTAACCAGATTGCTAAGATGATTTTATTGGTCTGGTATTAATCAGAATGTGGCATAATATTTAAGCAGAAAAAAATGATGAGGTGAAGTGGAGTGCCTTTAACTACCCTAACTGTGTGGTAGTTGCACAATAATCTTATTACACCATAGAGTGCTGTGTTTCTAAGCAAAGCTCCTAATTCTGAAATGTAAATAACAAGCTATGTGATATTTCCAATTTATAGTTTAAAATAAAATATGAAACTTAAAGAAGTAATGACTGTTGGCATATTGCAATGCGGAGATTTAAAGGCCACAGCATGGTTATATTAAATTGCGGTATACCCACAATCATGTTGGAATTAACTTTAATTTCTTTTTGTAACATTGTAAATCAGATTACACTTCATCTCAAAGAATCCAGAACTCGTGATTTACAATTGATTTTCTACATTTTGAATCTCTACACAATGCAGCAGCTTGCCTTCTCTCCAGGATCTAGAGATGATGGTATGTATGTGCATGTATGTGTGCGCTATGTTTGTTCTTGAAAATCTTCTCTTCTCTTGCCTTTCACAGGCAACTGGAAAAGTCACTGTTAGTAATGTTCTCCATGATCTTGCCTCTTCCCGGTTTTTCCCCTACGATTATCAAAAAGCCAGTGAGTGTTTTTGCATGCCTCTCCCCACTTTACCACCACTTTGAAAAATCTGTCTGCTCCTCGGTGTTGAATCTGTCCCCAGCAAGGCCTCTGAGCATCGACACACACCTCCAGACACCGCGGAAAAACTTGTCCTGGGAACATTTTACACTTTCTCTAAGGCGTTTGCTGGGGTGGGGCAGGAGGTGGAGAGCCCGGTGGAGCTGTGGACTGCGGTGGAGGAGCCCTGCAGATGGACCCTGCAGAGGACGGGGGGTCTGGCGAGGTGGGGAGTGGAGACCCCGTTGTCAGGTTCAGGGGTGGCCATGCCCTGTCTCTTGCTGACGAGGGAGAGGGTGGCTGCTCAGTGGTGATGGGTGATGGTCCCCATCTGCAGCCGACACCTCTGCCCTGGCCCAGCAGGGGAGCCCGGCTGCACCCCTCACGCTTGCAGGGCAAACACTTCTTGAACGCAAGGCTTGACTGGTGCTTGGTCTTCGTACAGAGGCCTGAGATTTTCCTCTTCGTAAAATATTTCTGGCCCTGATTATTATACAGAGTGTATTCTGTGGAAGCAGCTGTAGTACACTCCTGTGCCATTTTCCTGGCACAAAGTAGGTGGTTGGATGGCTTGTGCTCTGTAGTTTTCTACTGTGAAACTCCCTCTAAGAAAAAAAAGAAGAAAAGAACAGTTACCTCCTACAAAACTTGTGTTAAAAAAAGACTTAATAGCACAGATTCCAAATTAATTTAGGATTTTTTTGCTTTTTGACTTCTGTTTTACATTATTAATCTGAGAGAAAGGTGAAGTGGGAGGAAAACAGAGACTGAAAGAGAGATGAAGAAATTCAAGGGCTGGCAGTGGAAGGCAGGATTGTCTAGCAGGAGAAAAATGAGGGTGAGGGCCGCCAGACAGACCAAAACAAGAAGATTGGAAGGCAGCGGGTTTGGACCAAGAAATCGTGGTGGGACTGTGAGGCTGAGGAGAGCTGTACGTGGTTCGAGGGGTCTGCTCGGGGCTGTGCTGGGCATCTGCTTTGTGCAAAACCTCTCTCATGGGGCAGATCTGCAGCTGAGCAAAACCAGCTGGACCCTGCAAGCTCTGCAGGTTGAGTTCATTGCCTGGGCAGGAGCAAACCCTTAGGAGAGGTCCTGGTTAATGTCTTAATATTTTCTGTTTTAATTATGTGTTGCTCAGGCTTTAAGTCAGTTGGGAGATGGGAGGCCCAAAGGCACTTACAGATGTCCTTGTCCCTTGCTGACCTTGATCCTCTGGAAACATGTCATGGGCCAGTGTTTGCTTGTGATGGACCAATAGAGTGTTCGTCTGGAGATGAGGTGGTCTTAACAATGATGGAGAGGATATTTCTAAGCATGAATACCTTGGATAATTGTGTTGCTTGATCTTCTGGTGATTTGCCACTTGTAACAAACATTAAACGGGATTTTCCAACTTCACCAGCAGGGGGGTTTGTTGTTGTTGTGGCTTTTTTGTTGTTGTTTTCACTCAATTCTCATTAATCTTATATTTAAATGTTCAGAAATGCTAAATATTGGTGTTAACAGATGACTGATATCTTTGCTATTTGATCAAAGGTTTTTCGTGGTTTTGCTTATTTAATAAAAGATTTATCAGCCATTGCTGTGGAATTATACAATACAATGTAAGTTATACCTAATTAAACAAAACATTTGGGATCATCAGTTAGCATAAAGTACTGGCTTGGTCCTTGATGACAGATAGCGATGGTGAAAAATTGTCACTGCAGCCACACAAGGGTTGTGCTATCAGCCACATACAAGTGAAATTTAGATTAAAATGCTATTAACATAGCCAATTAAACATAGGCATAAACAAACCAGTTAAATCAATAATAGTAGCTGTTGTATCACAGAGCTGGTGATTTGCTGTGGCTCCCTTTGACCATCTGAGGACCGCCCAGAACAACAAACACGAAGGAAGCTGGGATATTTTGCATGTCTATGGTGAGGATAACACCCCAAAGCAAGGGCTAGCCACACCTTCACAGCATGAACTCTGCAACGCCATACTGGGGGTTAAATGTTATGTTTTTTCCTAGCCAAAAAATGGTTGATTTTTTTTTTTCATCTCTTAGTCCTTTTTTTTTTTTTTTTTTTTTTTAGCGTAACATTTGACATGTATTCCAGGTTTCATGGGCCCCATGAGTTGCTGTAAGTGATGTGAGTTTGGACAAGGTTAGTAAAGAGCGTGGATCATCTGCAAGGGAGATTTCATAGAGCACAACTAGGTTAGCAGCCAAACAGAGATAGTCTGCTGTTTTACTGCAGGGCAGTCAACTGTTCCCAAGTCTTGCACTTGGCCACCGTATCCAGCATGCCCATTTTGTGCTTTCTCATTTTTTTCTATGAATGGTAACCATGGTTTTAGGCATGCATTTCTCCATCCTGGTATTATCAAGACTCCCATCTTCTGCACCTTTGCTTTAAATGTTTGTTAGTCTATTTTGTGGTATTTCAGTATCGCCTTGCAAGCTGGAGCATAGGAGGTTCCACAAAAACATTAGGAAAAACTTTTTCACTGTGAGGGTGACAGCACTGGCACAGGCTGCCCAGGGAGGTTGTGGAGTCTCCTTCTCTGGAGAAATTCAAAACCCACCTGGATGTGTTCCTGTGTGACCTACTCCAGGTGATCCTGCTTTGGCAGGGGGGTTGGGCTAGATGATCTTTAGAGGTCCCTTCCAACCCCTGACATTCTGTCATCTCCTCGCTAGGTTTTCTGCTTTAGATCAATATAAATTTATTTGTTTTTCTGTCAAATGTAGAAACTAAACTCTTTGTAAGTGTTCTTTTCTGGACTATAAAAGAGAGTAAACCTGGAATGAGAACGCTGGAAGTGCTTTGAATTTTCCACATGTTAAATCTAATTTCTCTTCCTGGTCAACTGGCTTAATCCTTTAGTCTTAAAGGATTAAGTGCTACCTATAGTAGATCTCACCCTGATGTCAAAAGATTTCTCTGGATGGCTGCTATCCTAAAGCCCAAAGCCAGCAAAATAATTCCACTGCAAAAAGTCAGCACTGCTTTATTGAAACTCCCATTTGAACAGTGAGGTGAAGCATCACTGCTCTATTTATCTCTTAAGACCACCTTCTTAATCACTGCTCTATTTATCTCCTAAGACCACCTTCTTAATGGCTATAGGTTTGACAATAAGAGAGGACTGGGTATTTTCAGTCTGAGATCTTTCATAAGAACAAAGTGATGAGATTTCCTCTTGATTCTTCATCTGAATCCATTTAAAAGTATAAAATGAAAAATGACCTCTTGTTTATTTTTTCAGTAGTGATTAAAAGAAATCGTTCTTTAAACAATGAATGAGAAGGAATTATTTGGAGCATTTTGTGTGTGTCTTCAAGGCTAGATATTTCTTTTTTGGTGTATAAGACACCTGTTAGGAAAACCACTTTGGCAGTATGTTGGATTTCGTCCAATTAAAGACCTTTAAAAGCAGCTTGATGGAAAACAATGGGGCAAAAAAAGCAAGACTTAAGTTTCCAAGCCAACTGGGCAAGTGGTGCGTAGTGGCCTGTGCTATGGGAATATCTTAAGGCGATGGTTCTGCACTGGTTGTAAACAAGCTTGCCATTTTCAGTATCTAACTTTTGTGGTGGCCCAGTGAACATTTTGATGTTGATATCAGAGCTACTGTGTTTCCAGATAGTGTCAGGCATGTATATCCAAAGGGCTTTACTCCCTTGGATAGTAGTGAGGATGAGCTCCAGGCTGACTGTTGTGTTGGGCACTAAGTATTTGAGAGGTAAAGATAATCCCACAGGTCGAAGGCAGGGAGACAAAAGGGCAGCTAATGGAAGTAAAGATGCTTTTGTGTGAAACCAGAGGCCAGCACAGCCCTGCTGCCTCGTCTGCCGTGGGAGTGGCTGTATGTCACCAGTCTTGTTGGTAAGATGTTTGTGATGCTTTGTGGTGCTGCAGGTTGGATGAAGTCCTATCTCGGATATCTGTGGTATGCCAAATGTTTTGAAGGTGAACCACGGCCTGGACCTGCATCTCTTCTTTCCTGATTCTTGTTCATTTGGATGTTTCAGGATCAGGCTTTACAAAGTAGAAAATGAATGAAGAGCTTGATTAGAGCTTTAAATGGAATTCTTGACACTTTTGTTTGTACCTGAGGTAGTACGTATGCTGAAATTAAACAGCAGCCACTTTTGGCATGCTTCCTCTGTTCATATAGTATCTAGCAGACTGTGTCTTCTTACTGTAAATTTCTCCCCTATATATTTGTATGTATTTATATTCATAAACACCATGTGTGCACACGGAGCTCTGGCAGGAGTAATCATGGCTGTGTTCAGTCCAGCAAGACCATAGGTCATCCTGCCCAGCCATGGTGTGGAAGGAATTTGGACTTGCTGCCTGCCCTGCCCCTGTCCCATTTTGGTTAGTTCTGCTTTGGTCTGGAGCTTTTCTGGGAACTTACTGACCTACTTATGGGTTCTGTGGCCCAACCTGGATGTGAATGAGGACCAGGGGAAATCATGGTGAGGTCCTTTGCTGTCTTCTCCTGGTGTCCAGCACTCCTGAGGAGCCCACCCACAGCAACTGATGACCAAGCTGCTGTCACAGCACCTCCTAAAAGGACATTATTTAAAGATCATGGGTGATTGATGCTCTTTTAAGCAAGTTTGAACATTTTATAAGAAAAAACATGTTGATATGAGGGTATTTGTCTTGCAATAGAGAAGTCAAGAAAAAGAATAAAATGAAGTCAAAGAGGAAAACAGAAAAAAGGAAAATACAAGCGTTTGAGACTGGTGGTGACTGAGGAGGGGGATAGCTGCTGGGGAACCCTAGCTGCAAGAAGAGTTGGAAGAAGGGAGAGGTTCTGACTGGAAGAAGCCCAGAGCTTGGGGGCAGCTGCTGAGCGCTGTGGTGTGTGCTCCTGGGAGGCTGAAGCCTGCCCCTGGAATGCTTTGGCTCAGAGGGAATGCAAACATTGTCCTGGGCTCTGCCTCTGGGCTGTATGATTTGGTCTTTGTAGATCGTATTTAACATTGGACAGTGGCATTGCTGCCGCTTTGTCGGGCTGTCAAGACCATTGGGAAATGCAAGCCAACTCAGCTTTAAGTGTATTCCTCTGTCTTTTTTTTTTTTCTCCTTTTTTTCTGTATATCATCTAACAGTAAATCCAGCTTTCACATGTGAATATTATTTCATGACAAGGCATGCCGAAGTGTTTAAGAATTTCTGTAAGTTTAAAATTATCTTTACATTGTCCCCTGTTAAGGTTTCTGACAATTGCCGTTAATCTTTAGTCTGGGGAAAAAGGCTTTTCCCACACCATATGGACTAGACCAGATTTATCTGCTGCCTGTTGTCCTTCATGGGGTATGAGGCACATTCTGTTGAGTGATGGATCATCTATGGATGTGTTGTAGTAAGAGCATATTGGCATGTACACCCAGTTGACAAAGTCCTACACACCTACATTTCGTAGTTGTGCTTGTGTGGTGTTTTGCTATTTTATTTCCCTTGCTGTGCTGAGCATGAATTTCTGCATTCCTGTTTCATTGGCTCCATGAGCATTGCTAGGCTGGAGATCAGCTTCTTGTGCAATGTGCTCAGTGAAGTTTCCTATTTCTCAACTGCAAATCAGTGCAAATGTGGGCCATTAAAGCCATGATTGACTCCAGACTAAGTCTTTGCTCCCGAACAGTTTCTGCACTATTAAAGGCTAGGTTTTGGGGTTTTGATACTTGTGTTTTGTAAGAACTTCCTGGCAACATCGGTAGTGCAAAGTCAACTTTTATCAAATCATTTCTAATAAAGAAGTTTTTTTTTTTTTTGCCAGAGAGTTGAGAACTCTAAGCTCTGTTGTTTCAGACTGTATTTTAATGTGTGGAAATATTTCCAGGGTGTGGTCTGCTCGCTGGTCATTCCCTTTAAACATCCGAAGCTGCATGGTGCTGACAGTATGTGGTCAAGGTGCTTGCACCAATGGAGCCATTCTTGTGGATGGCAACGTATTTCTCTCACTTTAATCCACAAGTGAAACGTAGCTCATGAAAGGATAACACAGTCCCGTTTCCATGAGTATTACACAAATGGGTCAGCAGATGTACAGGGTGTTGTGTTCCACAAAGCAGCCCATTAAAGTCTGCTTCAGTGGGATCAAAATGCATGTAGAATTTTAATGAAGTTTGTCAATTTAAAAAAAAAATATCAATTTCCCTTTCAGAATTGTAGTGTCTAGCATTGAAAATCAATTCAGATATTTATATCCTGTAGCAGTTGATTTCTAAGCAATTAGAGTAAAACAAAAGTATTTGCAAGTTTTGTGTTTTCTTCAGTTGTGTTTGCTGCTTCTTGGATAATTTTATCCATGAAGACTTCTTTACCACTCTGACTTGTCGACTCAGCTGAGTTAAAATTAAAGCATAAAATGAAATGTTTATTTAATCATGACTATGTTGTTAAAAACTTGAGAGATTTCTTGTATCACTAAAAAAGTGCCTTCAAAATTTCCTGAACTTCTTAAAATGGATTCCTCAACACTGATAATTAATGAAGATATAATAAATAGTAAAGCGGCATTTAGTCTGCATTTGAATAATAAGAAATTTAGATTAAATTCTCCTAGTGTGTGAAATATGCTTAACTTTGATTTAAAAAAACCTCTCATAAAACGATCAGATCTTTTGCACGAGAATATTTCTACCTGATTTACATTCTGGGAAGACAACAACTTTAACTGTAATATTTTTTTTGTGAAAGGAAGAAAAAAAAACCTATTCAGTGTTCAGTTCAAGACTTTTATACAAAAAGTATGAAAGAATGCTAATAGGAAGGAAAACTGAATCCAGCAGTGGAATTTGTACAGCTTGGTTAATTACACAAATATTAATTCATGCAGGTCTTCTGACCAGATTCCATTCCCCGACTCTTTGTAGAGTTGCATCCCATCACTGTAGCAAAGCAGAGTGAACAATGCCAATAATTTCAGACTGTTCCCTGATATGATAAACTTTGCCAGATCAGAATCTGCTGTCAAGTTTATTCTTTACTTAGCTCTTTATATATATAAATTCTTCAGTCGTATGTGAGAACCACCGACCATAGCAAAGCAAACGAAGTGTTAATTACCCAGAAGGAGCTCAGTTCTGCCTAGTGATGAATAATGCTGCCCAAATTCAGAAACAGACTTAAATAAGTGATTAAAGTTAAGCACGTGTTTAATCTCATTGATCTCTAACATCAATAATGGCTTATCAAGTCAGAGCTGCGATCGGTGTTGCAAACACAAAGGAGAGATGAGTGGGGTCTCTGTCTTGGCTCTGCCCAATGAATTTCTTGTGGACTAGGAGGTGCAAACAGCAGTCCAGTACTTGGAAACGGACTTTGGAGGTTTCTAAATTCTTTGCTATTGTTGGTCTTTCCATTTCTCACTTCTCAAGTTGTTAGCAACCAAAATTTCACCCACATTTTGAACCAAATAGGTTTGGGTGGAAACTATTTCAGCTAAGGGGATACAAGCTAGAAATAATCAGATTGGCAGCACTCTTGGTGACAGAGAATATTAAAATAGAAAAATTACAAATGAAAGATAAAAATTCTAGGGCTGAATGTCTGTGATGTGAGACAAATAACAATCAATAATATGCAATTGTAGCCTGCTGTAACTGGGGAAATAAATAGGAATATAATGGTGCCCTCTAGACCTGGTGCTTCTGCTAGTGTGTACATGTCCCTTGAATATTTGGAAACATAAATGCTGTGGCACCAATATCTAGTAACATCTGAGTGCAAGTTCATTTGAATTGCTTTAGATGTGGGGCATAAAACCTGCATATACTACTAGAAAGCTAACTTTGTCTTCCTGAGGCTATTTTTGAGGCCTTTTGTTTGTTTCTGAAGCATTTCTCCTGTGGAATACCCTTCATCTGTCCTTAAAATACACTGGAGAGGCAAGAAAATAACTTGTTTAGGATGTTCACCATTGGTTTTCTGTTGCATTTATTATTCTTCAGCTGAGATTTAGCTCTTTCCAAATGTTTTTTTCAGTCGTGTATTAACACCTATGATCACTTTTCATAGCTTTGCTAGAAAAATCTTTATTCCAAAGCATGGGCACTTCTAACCATTTTAGATAATGGGCTGAGGAGAAGAAAGAAAGTTGTGCTTCACCTAGTGAATTTCATCATTGATAGAACTGCACTGATTTCATTTAACAGAAATCAGTTTTAACTTTTTTTTGTAGTGTAACCTCAAGCACAAGCATTTTTGGTTAGTTTCAAAACTGATGACACACCGAAGGTACTGTTGTCTGCCCAACTTTAATACTAGTGGAAATAAATAAGCCTGCTCTTGTTCCATGGTCTTCAATTAGAATAAAAGCAAAATTAGAACCATTATGGTGCATAAATATCCATTTTCAAACATGAAGGGGTGGGGTGGAAAATCCCTAGAAGGTTTTTCCTGCATAAAGGTTTACTTTGGGTGGAAGGAAAGTTAAGAAAGCTCTAGGGAAGAAACTACATTGGCTTTTGTAATGAGTTGCATTCCAGCTAAATAGATTTCAGTGTCCTAAAGCCAGTTTCTGGACGTAGGGATAACGCTTGGTTTTGATGACACTGTTCGTGCAGTGTCAAGAATACATTTCTTTTCCTCTTCATCATCAAGATATCACTAATAAACTCATCCAATTATTGGTATCTTGTTTTATGAAGGTAGTTTAGAAGGGAAAAAAACATTGGAGGAAATCAGTGCCTTGAAAGTGATATGAATGTCAGATTTATGTGGTGATAAGAGACATTTGACCAATCCTAGAAAGTACAAACTAAACAAAACTCTGAAGTTTTCTCACAAAGGTAGAGGCAAGCTGACCTTTTTAACCCAAGACCTTCACAAAGGTTTATAAAACTCTCTGGGCTAGTTTGAGGGTAGTTATCAGGAGATAATGCATGGCTTTATCTTTTGGTGATAGATCTAAATTTCATTTGAACAGGAGAGCTCAAACAAGGCAAGTAGCATGTGAAACTTGGAGGGTTTTTATTTATCAAGGTAGAAGAAAAAACATGCAGGTACTTTGAGGGAAGTTATAGTGGTTTTTATTCCTCTGCTTGCTAGCTGGTGAGTGATAGACTGAGGAATGCAGCATCATCTATTTCTTTTGTGTTCTTGGTTACATTGAGCATATGCAACATACAGCAAAACACAAACATTTCCTGCTTTGTTTTCTTGGCAGTTTTCTGAATTCAATATTTTGGAATTAAAATGAAATAGTGTGAATCAATGTAGAGCACACAGAACACCTCGTTTCTTGATCCTCTGATGAGCATTTTTAGAAAAAACTGCTGAAATATGCATCATAATCAATCTGATGAACAACCAATGGAGAAGGCTTTTAAATATTTAAGAATCTCTGTGTTGTAGAGAATAGCACAATTTTTTTAAATGAGACTGCAACTTCCTATAGACTGTCAGAGAATTCGTCCATGGAAGATTTTTGTGCTAGAGTGCTTGAAATGCCTAATCCAATCTTGTCTAAATTGGGATCTGATGTGGCCTCTCTGAAGTACACAGATAATCTTATTTTGGCTCTCAGGGAGTAACCATGGCTTCTCTCCTTTCCTCTTCTGGGACTTACTCTCGATTGCCCTTGCAGCCCATGTGCATCTGCCTCAGTTTCCCCTGTTATTCTTGTAGCAAATCTTTTCCTACTTAAATTACTTATAATTTCACCCCTGTCATGAATGACACCTTCCTTGGTGTCACCCTGTGTGCCAAGAGCAGCCTCCCGGTGGGCGCCCACTGCAGAACTCCCTGGTCCCGAAGGGGCCGGGCTGGGCATCACTCCGCTCAGTGCTCCTGCAAACTCCCCAGCCTCACAGGGTAATCCAGTTTTTAAACACAAAGCATAATTAATATTAAAACACTTTGAGCAGAGTGTAGTTTTGTAAATAACCGTTTGTCACTTTTTGCAAGGCGAAGGCTTGAATAAGGTAATATTTTTGGGTGATGCTGCAGTGAAGAGATTTTCTGGGAATCTGTGATTTACCTGTTACTAATATTATGCTATTTAACAAGCAGGAAGCTACATATAAGAACAATAATAGTAATCTTAGTTAGAATGATTTTGATGAAAGCACACTTTTAATCCACTAATTATGGCAGCTAAAAGGCATTTTTACATTGTGCTAAAATCACTGTATCTGTATTTTTTTTACCTCACTCTTCCAGCTGCAGGACTCTTTTTTTTTTTTTTTCCTAACATGTTTTTAGTCATGTTATGCAAATGCCTGGTTAAATTACTAGGAGTATTTGTTTTCTATTTCTGCCCTGTAAAACATAATTTTAATACAAGTTATTTGTGAAATGCGCATTGTAAAAGGAAATAAGGTTTCAGATGGCATTTCTATGATAATTTTACTGCAAATGTTGACCATGTTTTTGTATTTGTCTGTAAAAGGTAATGCAGGCTGTACATAAGCCATATTTCACAGATCTAATATTGTATGTGACTAAATTAGCGAAGTAGCGTTGGCTTCCCTTTGAACAGTTAGCCTAGCACTAATCATACGGGGTAAAATACATCACGGCTCCCTGCCTTTTGCCCTGGCACGGTGTGCCGAGCCAAGCCGCACCTGGCGAGGGGCTGGGGGTGCTCCCGGGAGCCGGGGTGCTGCCCCCAAGGTGGGCAGGAGTTAAGGGCTGGGCAGCCCAGCCTGTGGAAATACCCAGGGCTGGCACGGCGGCGCGGGAGGGTGTAATGTATGTAAATAGGGGGTAGCAAATGCATGAGCAAGTCAGTCAAGGTGAAGGGCGCGCTGAATACCTAAAAAGTGACTGCGGTGCTCTGCCAGCATGGGAAGGGCAGGGGGGTGGGCAAAACTTGGGGAGCCTGGCAGGGTCCGAAGGGCTTAGCCCCCGGGAAAATGCTCGGTAAGTTCCCAGCCAGATGTTTGTGCTGCCTTGTTAAATGCAAAACTACAATTAAAATCACACTTTCTCTACTTCAGATTGATTTGTTTAATAAACAAAGGTTAGTTGCATTTAAAAAATGTATGGGCAAGTTTGCTGCATGTGGGGAGAATAACGGATATTGCTGGCGAGAGATTGCTCTTAATAAAACATCTCCCTTTCAATGGCACGCTGTATTTTCACTTGGCTTGATCCTCAGCCTCTGAATCCAAGTGGAATTTTTTGAAACAAAAAAAGGTTTCTGGAGGTGGGATCCTGTTGTTTGTGTCTCTGTCGCACTTTTCAATCAAATGACTTGTACTAGGCTGAAGTTTGACAAACCCGCTGTAGTGTCACAAAGAGAAAGCTTCCTCATAAAATCAAAAACATATAGCAGATGCATGTTTTATTGAACATCACTAAAAATAGCGCTTTAAACCCTTACTCTGTCTGTAATGCTCTTTAAGTATCTTTGAACACTGCCTTCATTATTAAGTCTCTGAGCTTTGGAAATAATTTTCTGATTCTTTCCCTTCCACAGATCTTATTTTTCAAAACAGTTGATGTTTGTTTCCTATTTTGCATGCGTGTCTGCTGAGTGAGTTGTCAGTCAGCTGATGACTGTTCAGTCGTGTCGGACAAGATCCTAAGACTATGTCCTTAAGCAAATTCCAGACCCAGTATCATGAATATATTTTGAAATCCTTTAAGGATCTTAATAGAAACTAGGATGACGTATTTTGCTTTCTGGTGACTCAAAGTCAGGGTGAGGAGAGCCGCACGCTCTCTCTACCTGTTGTCCTCCTCATGCTGACCAGCGTGATGCAAATTGCACATCCTTTCTAACTTCTTGCATTTTTCCCCCCAGCAAAGGAAGGTGAAAATCAGGATGCAGTGAGTCTGCAAAAGCAGGAAAGTCAAGAGATGCTAAAAAAGTGAGGACCAGGGAGTGATATAAACCGGTTAGCAGAAAACATAGACTCAAGGTTTTATTGGTAAAATAGACAGTTGAATAAATACTTCTGCACAATCAAATATGTTACTGGTCTTGCATGATGTTATAAACAGCAGTTGCTGAAACATGACATGCAAAGGTACAGTTTTATGATGTTGTGGCTTGAAATACAGCTAAAAATGGCAGATAATTGGCTTCAAAGGATTCAGCTCAAATATTGCATTTCTTCCCCTTCTGAAAACTTCCTGTTCCTGAAAAAGACACCAAGCTTGTGTTGTTCTTTTTGTTAAATCCAGTATAATGTCACTAGTGACACAGGTCTAATTTCTCTTGTATTCTGCATCAGGCTGATGGGCGAGAGCTTTCAGCCATGCCGTTTACTTTTTGGTTTGCTTTATTTAACTTCTGGCCTTGCAATATGAATAAACACTGGTGCTACTTCAAAAAACGCAGCTACCAACATATACATGCAGAAGTAAAGGGGCTGTATACAAAAATTGCATATTTTTGGTAGTCTGCAAGGAAATAATCCTTCTCTTTTAAGAAAGAAAAAGGGTTAAGTGGAAAACGGTTATCTTGCACGAAGGTACCTAAATCAGGAGCTGTGAAGCCTTGTGAGCATGGGCAGGGAGAGAGTAGTTCTGATCTATCTTGTAGACTTTGTGGCCATTTAGCCTGGGAGGGCTTCTGGATGTGCTGCTTGTGATCCCCTTGCAACTTGGGATGAGTCTTCTGACTACGATAATTAACTTATATCCATCTGATGCATTGCCTTCTAACTTCCATGGTTTCACAACAAAGTGTCCTTGGACAATGTGAAGACACTTGTCCTCATTCAGTGCAGTATATGTGCTATATAAAAAAATCTTAACTGTTATATTAGATATGCAAATTAAATTAAACATACCTAACAAGACATATTAGCTGGAAAATATTTTATTTTGGAGCCAGAAGGCTGAAAATAAATGATGTATGTCCTTTAAAGAAGCTTACAAAAAAGTGAGTCTTGAAGTGAGTTTTGAGCAACTCCATCCTTGCAAGTCACTTCGATTAGAAATGTGAAACATAGGAGACTGCTTTAGCAGCACGTAAACCACCACAGTGCCAGTGCCTTTGTGCCGCAGGATGGGGAGAAATGCAACTAAATTTGGATTTGCCATTTTTCTCAGCATCTCGCAGACTGGTCTGGTTGAATGGAGCCCAAAGTCCTCGATTCTCCTAAGAGCAGATGATATATGAAGACACGCGCATATTGCACAGTAGGACATTAACAATGAATCTGAAAAGGTATTGTGAATGTTAAAATCTCACTGACTAAAATATACTGAGGTTAAAATACAGGGTAACTTTACAAATCACTATTAATTTCTTTGGCTTTCATTGCAATAACATTGATTTAATTCATTAGATTCCTTTCTAAATCTATATTTCAGTTTTAGAGTTGTCAGTTTCTGTTAATGACAATTTTGCCCATCTGTTCTAACATGAAAATGAGGCTTCATGCAGTAGACATGATAGATCTCTAATAGTTGAAGAAGTAAGAATCTTAAAGGTATTTCATTTGGATTAGATCCACTCTGATGCAATTCACTCTTGAAATTAAGCCTAGTACTAAAAACTTTCATCTGTATAATCAAAAAACAAAAGTGTCATATCTTGTCATTTAGGCCACTGTCTATTTCATAATTTACAGAAAAAATTTCAAAACATTCCCACTCATTCTCTTTCTAGTGACAGAGCCATAATTTTGGGTGTCAGCACATCAGAATTCCAATGGATGTGATTAGAATAAGAATTAGTTTCTTTAATTTGGCCATTCAGAGAGTGGTATAACTACGGTAAGTCATTTTGCTTAAGCCAGCCTTTGCTGCCAAGCTGGGTTACAACTTCTGTTTCAATCCAGGTTTAAAACTCTCGTTCCTCACCCAGGTCAATCTTCTGAAGGGGTAATTTTTCAAAGCAGTGTGTGAGTCTTAAGCACACAAATCCAGTTAGCAAATAACAAGATTATGTTCTGTGCACTGCTTAAAAAATTTACCCCTAATATCCTAGAGAAAGGAGCACGGTTACTGCACATACTGCATACGAGGTATGATTTAAATTGTTTTTAGTAAGCGATTCCTTATGTTTTTGTAATGCAGTGTTATTCTGGGGAAAAAAATGCTTGGCTAATTATTCAGTCTAGAAAAACAAATACATCCATTAAAGGCTAGACAACGTATTAGTGTATGACCTTTGTAACCATGGTGTTTTATTTGCAAATCTTCTAGAAAAATTTGTATCCATTAAATATATATGGAATTGGATTTTGCCTTGATCACTGGGAGTTGCCAAACATGTGCTGACTCAAACTCAACAAATCTACTGTTGCCTTGTAACAAAGGAGATGGTTCCTATGGTGTGCTTCATTAGTGTTTTTTTTGTCTTAAACTTCTCTTGAAATTCAGAATATAGCTAGGAAAATCAGGCTAAAGAAGCTCCTACAGCACCAGATTTCTAATTTCTAAATACAAACTACTGAAAATTTAGCTTTTCAAGTGTAATACTTCTAACAAATTAAAAATCAACAAAAATATTATGCTTCTATGTTACCTGTTCAAGTGTATAGAATGTACAAAAACTTTAATCAAATACTCAGGTTTGCTCAGTTTTAAATTGTGTTAGTTTAATAGTTTCTATTCTGCTGTTTATATTAATGACATATTCCCATCTAAATATATTGCAGTGCTGAAAAGCCATCAAAACATTTCTAAGGTTGAATGAGTGCAGTTGCATTCATGATTTTTTAATAAAATGATCTCTTTCTATTGAACTGCTTTTTTTTTAACAGAGATTGAGATTGTATAATATATATATACACATAGTTATAGGAGCATTATAAATACAAACTGCAGCTTCATTTACTGTCTGAATGTTTGATTTCAGTTCATAGCTACACAGAGGGCTGAGAAATGTGAGTTACTGTACATAAAATATGAGAGCAAAAGAAAGAAGGATAAAAATGAGAGATGCAATTGATTATTTTTTTTTGCATATCGATTAAAAGTCTTATTATTTGAAGAAGCAACTGATAATTTGCTAATAGCGATTTTTTTCCAAGAACTGGTGTTTCTAAAAATGATTTTCATCTATTCTCCTTTTCCTTTTTCACAGTCCAGTTTACATTTTCTACTTTTTAATTCTGCCCTCTTTTGTAGGCATTTAATATTTGTAATATATGTATAAAAGTAGTTTAATATTGGCTAAATTTGGGCATAGTCCATGTTATGAATATGAACATCTGCAATGGAATTAAAAGCAGCATTCACCAAAATCCAAGTGTGAAGTATCCCAGTTAAGCATCAGATTCTGAATGCATAATTTAGTTGCCATATTTTGTTTCTTTCCTCTTTGTGGAATGTTTATGAAACTCTCAGATTTATTAGGTATTTAGAATTTTCCTTTAATTTCTCACTGCTTTTTCCCTTATGTGCTGTCTGTGCCTCTAGTTAATCTGTGCATGCACTGGCCCCATGTAATTTTATTTTGTTTCTGCTACTTTGGATGACTAGCCAGCCTATCGGGGATTTCAGATATTCAAAGCAGTTGAAATTCAAGAATCTGTTACAGTTGTTTGAGTTTAAAATGCCTTTTTTTTTTTTTTTTTTTTGTACCAATAAGCTGAGCCTTTCAAATACTGGGGTACCAAATAGTCTTAAACAGTGCTTAACTTTAAAAGCTAATGTCTGTGAGTCTCCCCAAACACACACATATATATTCTCTTCTTTTCCTTCCTTTTATGTTAATTGCTGTCAGAAGATTTGGAAATTATCTGGTTAATTCTCTGATTGCACCTACTTCAGCTGGTAGCTGTTCACAGATAGCAAACATGAGAAAATGGATCAGATGATATACTTCTCCTGAGTTGGTGACAGTCCAAAATTTGTGCATAACCTAGCTAGACAAAAACCAAACCCAAATACTCTGATGATGACTGAGCTGGGAAACATATGGTGAGCACATGCTGTGGAAAGCAAGGGTTAATGCAACCATGTGTCTGTGGCCCTGACCATCCTTCCTAGAAGTTTTTAATTCAAGAAACCAATTCTAACCAAATTTTCAGAGGAAGGCTGGGTCAAAAATAAAGTAGTTGGTGTCCTTGAAAAATAAGTCACTGGGTAGAGAGGAGAGATCCTGGCTGTGCTGCTGCTGGAGCTTGCTGCTGACCATGGAACACCAACTGTAGGGAACCCAAGTCCCATCCTGGTAACAGTTTGGGTTTTAAAACATTTCTCAGAACCTGTGAATTCTTACCATGCACGTGGGGTGATCCATTTCTTCATCTAATATACTTGTATTCCCCCATTTCCCAGCTACAGTAAGCTGCTCCTGCTGCTGTTTTGAGCTGAGGTTGGCTTGTCTTTCTGGTGGACACGTGGCCCAGAAAAGCACACGTACTGTCCGGTTGCTGGTGTCTGTAGTGAAACAGCAGATCAGAGATGCTACCAAAGCTCTTACTCATGTCAGTCATTTGGTTCATGATGAATTCATTTAGAAAATAAGCTCCTGAAGAAAGTCTTTCATTCTGGGAACCAGACAGGATTTGGTGTTTACTCAGACTTGGGGCCTGAGTATGAATATAAATTTTTAAATGAGCACAGTATATTGTATGACTAGTTCATCAACTTAAAAGTGGTATCACTAGGTTGTCTTCGTTTTACATCTGAAACCACTATACTCAAGGAAAAACTGTCCTCGCAACACAGGTAATTTAAGATAATCATGCATACAATTTAAAGATAAAGTCTATATTTAGTTTCACAGCAAATGTGGTCTGTTTAGAAACATACTGAATTGAGAAAAATTAAGTATGGCATGAATTATTTAATTTCATCACAGAATTCCAGCTTTGTCCTAGTGCAGGTGCAGAGTGTACCCAGAGTGTCTGATTTGCAGGAATCTGACTTGACTTGCTTCCCTCCCAACAGCAGAGGCATCACCCAAAGGCAGGTGATCTTCCTCCATCAGCTGGTCAGGAAGACTGAACTTAGATGCTCTGACTGCCCTTCCGCAGGGTGAGCCTCCTCCCACATAGAAGCACAGATGGGAGAACAGGGTTTATGACAAATAAAACAGAAGTAAGTAGCAAAATTCCCATAAATCACTGTCTGCTGTTTCACTCCTAATGCTTAATTAAGAACGTGATATCTAGAATGTATTAAGAGCTGAGTGATTGTTGCTAATGCTCATCATGTTTAAAGTTTAGGAAAGCTTTCAAAGGTCTGGCCGTAAGTCAGTACCGAGATAGCAACAGGAAGGTTTTATGCCATAGCATAGGATTCATAGGATTGAATATGGTAATCTGATCTGTGCTCCTAATAGTGCTGGTAAACAGACCGTTCTAATCAGATACAAATGCTAATATATATAAAATCTTTACCCATTTAAAAATAATAAAATATTTTGCTCCAATTAATTCTGATTGTGCTAGTAGAACATACAATCAACAATGTTATGCAAATAGTTATTTTTGTGGTTGAAATCAATAACTTATTTTCTTTTGTAGTACACAAAAAAATAGAAGAAAGAAGTTATTATTAATTGCTTATAAAACTAAATCTTTGTGTGAGAAGCCTGCAGGTATTAATCTCATTATCAAGACTTTCCTTCAAAGTGTGTATGACCATTATTGTTCATGATTCGACCACTCAAGAAATCTTGCCATAGACTCCTATTTTGGAAGGCGAATGAAATTAGTTCTTTATGAGCTAAGTAATTGTAAAGTTACATTATCCTGCGGAAAGAGATAACTGATAAAATCTGACAATTTCAATTTTAAAACGGCTGTGCCTTGCTACACTGAAGTCATGATAACCCTCATATTTATAAATCTATAGCTTACTGCCTACACATACATAGTCATGAAGTATCAGTTACGCTTACTGATAAAATTACTTTAAATATTGATTATAAAATAACCTGTGCTAACAAAAAGTATATTGCTTGCTCATGCATATGGTATTGTTTGCTTAATTTGAATTTCTGTATCTCTAATTCCTTTTTCATTTTTGTTTTATTCTCTTGAACAACCATTGTTCAACTTGGTCTGATCAGTAAATGGCAGAAGCTCCTCTAATTCTGCTTTAATGACATCCCTGCACCCAGCAAAATTCTTGTCTGCTGAGACGGAGCAAGGGTGCTTTGGTAACATTTGGTGCATCTAGCTATGTGTCTTACAGAAAATCTTCAGTCTCTTCTTTAAACTGATGAGAAGAAATGGATGGTAGTACTGAATATAGAGATATTCCAAGCTAGTAACACAAGGAACTAATGCTGCTCAATAGTCGCCTCCACACAGGTCTACCACTCATATCCTGCCCTTGGAGGGCCTGCATGTAATAAGGACTTCTTGTGCTCATAGCTTTTCACAGCCCTGAAGTGACTATGCCCTCGTCTTTGTCACGTGGCTTTGTCCTGGGCATGTGCTCTCAGCACCCAAGGGGAAACGTCTCCATGGGTGTTCCCACCACCTCTCTGAAGAGGTTCCATTGTTTCGTAGTCATGCTTCCCTTGCACCTGCAGAAACTAACGGGGGCCATGTAGTCTCTCAGGAAAGGGCTGGTGGGTCTCCAGCAGTGAAGCTTGACCCACACTGAGATAGTTACTGAGCTGCTTCATCCTCATAGGTGTTTCTAGATATACAGTGCTGATGCTGTGCCTGTGTGGTTGCCTTTAAAGTCACACCTGCAGGTGTTGAAGAAGGCTTGAATTTTATTTCCGAAATGATCAATTGGTTTCTGCTTTACCCACAGTCAAATTGTGTACTAATACATGTTTCTTCTATAATGTTCTTCTGTGTTCCTCCCAGTGAAGGAGAACAGACTAGTCTAGAGTATAACGCCCTTAACTTCCATTCATAATAGGAGTATCTAATTTTCAGGATCCATTCTGCTTTAAACAGAAAAACCCAACCAGCAAGTCCTAAGGACAACCACAGCACCATGCAAAGCAATTATCTATGTTCTGAAAGTATGTTTGGATTTATTTTTTTTTAAATCCATCCATTTCCAAAAGTTTGCCATATATCACAGCAGACTGCCCAAAGAGACATTAACCATCCAGCAGATGAGAAGCAGCAATTCCATTAAACTACTGTGTCTCTTTTCCTGCATATTTGCTCAGGACAACCGGACCTGTTCTGGTTTTTACAGAAAAACATAGCATCCTAAAGTCATAACTCCTTGTTATGTGGAGGGATTTGCTCACGTAATTTTTTGAGAACGCAGATATGGTAACAAGATATTTTAACAGCAAGGCAAGTTGGTGTTATGACCTCCTTCTGCCTCGATTGTGGCCATAGGAAGATGTTGTCTGGCTGGGTCTGGTCTGGACACATTCCCCGTGGGACCAGGGAGAAACTTCCCAGTTTCACTGTCAGTTCCAAAAATAAAATAAATATGGAAATCTCACACTCTTTTCCCAATTAGCTATGCTGGGGTGTGGTTAACATGAACTAATCATACTCTGGAGTGCTAAAATGTACATGGTGCAGCAGAGTGCCTTGTGTCTCCTGGGGTGTGATTATTTAATGATAATGATGCCCCCCACAGAGGCACCTTATTGCTCTTTTACAAAACCAGTCTTTATTGAGGGGAATTAATTGCATTGTTGTTGATAGCAAGAAATAAGTTAATATTTTGAAATTATCTTTCTGGTTTGCACAGCTTAAAGGGATGTTCGCACAATTATGTCAAATAAATGACCTGCTTTGAAGGTTTCTCCATATATATTGGATCTGGATTCCAGAGCCACTCTGGATATATATTTTCTCCGAAGATTTGATTTCACTGGAAGTCTTGAAATGCTGAGAAGAGTTAATCTCTCTGTTCCATGGATACCTTGTACTGCTGCCTAAAAATTGATCTCTTCAGGGTCACTGGCTGTTTTCTAGTTAGAGGCAAATTTGCAGTTATACCCGATTCCCACAGCATATTTACTCTATGCAAAGTATCTGAGAGCAACTTTTATGGTAGGGTTTTTAATTAGTGCGATGTATAAAAGCAGCAAAGTTAATAAGGATGAAATTTGCTGGTGTGATGACTTCTATGGAAGGCAATTGCCTTAGAGTCATGGTCATAGCCTAGTCTTAAATATCCATCCATGTTATTGCACTGATGCTACGTAGATTTTGGAAGATGCAGCTCACAGTTCCCATCTGAAAAAGATACCAGCAATATACTTTACGTACTCCTATCTACCTACTAATTTATCTCCAGAATAACCACTAATTTACTTATCTCGGTGCTAATGTTTGCTACAGTAGTTTGGGTTTTGTTTCTCACTTTATGGGAGTCTTTGCATCATTTTTATCACCTGCTTGCTTTTTTATACTAATGGTTCAATACATCAGCATTACAGTAATAATCTAAGTATATATTCATTGTAAAATGATGATTTACTGCAGCAGGATGGATGTATTTACCGCATATGTAACATTGCAACAAATGAAAATATCAGAAATATGTGGCCCTGTGTTCAGCATATGTGTAAGCATACCTGAATGTGTAAACATGAATAAGGCAAAGCACCTTAGTGAAGTCCCCCACAGCCATACCCGCTCTGTGTCTGGGACTGTGGCGGAGGATGCAGAAACCCGCCGTGCAGCTGTAGCAGGTGACCAGGAGTTCTCGGGCTCCATCGCTGCCTCTGCGGCTGATCCTGGCTGAGCTGATCATAAGTTTCTGTTCCTGGTGACCCCAGCATGATGTGGGTGTTTGGGCAGTGATGGGGTTTTATTGTTTTCAGGGCGGTTGGCATGCTCCTCCCTCTTGCTTGAGATACATCATCTCTGTTACTGGTCTGGGTAAGTGTCCTATTCTTGGCCCTCTGAGAGGACAAATGGTGCACTCTGAAAGACTGTTCTGTAAGGAGCAGCCATCATCTTACTTATGAGACTCTGGATCATAGGGTGATGCATAATTCAGGATGGAAGGCAAACCAATCTCTTCCCATATGTGTATGGTTGTGTACATACACACGCACACATATATATATATAAGTGTGTCTGTGCTTTTATCCCCAGTTCTCTTAAAGAACTGCACCAGTAACTTTGAGAGATTTTCCTTTCATTGGTCTCTTCCTGAAAACTGCCAAGTGCAAATACTTCATCATTTGCATGCCTAAATTCCAGACCTACCTGGGTCCCTTCATCTAAATAATTCTAAAACCAATTCTGTTGATATTTTTTAAGAAAACGGAAAATCCAAGTGAGCTGCTCATCAAAGGTGCTGATCTGTTTGTAACCAGTGTAGCAGGCTTTGTGGTTGCAGTTGGCCCTCTGTTAATGGTACTAAGTCAGTGGGTTTTTGCAGTGAAACAATTTCATCTAACATTAAAGTTGTCAGTTGGGAGAGAGGCACAATAAAGTCCTATCTCATGGCTCAGTCGCTTCATTTTGGATGGGCAGAGGCAAAGACATCTGGTCGTGCTTTTGTTCTCGAATTTGGTCATGGTACTATTTGTTTATACCCTTAGACCACATAATTACTTCCGTAGTAACAAGTGATCATGTCAGTTAAGTGCCCAGTTTCTACTGTGGTAAGCTATGTGTTCTTCATAGTCACACTTACCTTCCTTTTACATCACCAAAGTTATTTTTTTAATAAGTAGCCCTAGAAAGAAACATGTACTACCATGATTTCACTCTGACACCTATGGTACTTGCACGGTGGTAGTTTTCATACAGAAAATAACGAGTGATCACCTAGGTTACTTATTTTCTGTGTTCTAATTATCCATTAGGTTTCTCTAAGCCAGAGTGATCAGTGGTTAGGAGAGCCTGGGACTGGAGAAGGGTGGTACACAGTTACCAATGGCTTTCTGCTGTTACAGTCACAGGGAAAAGGAGAATTGTGTGTCCAGAACAAGAAAAAGCTTATGGGGAATAGGGCTTAGTTTCCAAAACAGTATGGTGTCTGGCAAAGAAAAACTTGTAATGACAGAAGCTGGCACCATGAGAGGGGGATACTGGAGGAAGAAACCTTGATATTATGGGTTATATGAACACCGTGCAGGCCTCACTTCAGTAACTTCTCAGACTACATGTATGATGCTTTTCCATCATTTTAGTACATGGATAGTGTCCCTATGAGGAAAGGTTTGAATGATGACTTTATTCAGACTTTCAGGTTTTTATTTCTCTTAATTTTGTTCATATAGAAATAGTTTTCATGTACACAATCCTAGTTGTAGTTAAGCAGGATTTGCTCACCAACATACGAGCAGTCTGCTTTTCATCTGTATGAAGCCAAAATCTTGGATCAGCTTCTCCATTAAATATAAAATATTAGATCTGGATAAACTAATTTATGTTGTGTAAAGATGTTGCTTCCTCTTCAGAGAGTGAATGGATATTCTGATTTTTTCCATCTTTCCAGCTGGAAAAACAGCTGAACAAGGAGTTGCTTGAATGCAGGTTTTGTATTTGCACAGAAAAAGGATGGACAACTACATCACGCATTTAAATTATTTCAGCCCCTACAAAAAGAGAAGCATATTTGATCTGAGTTCCATTAGCTGAATCTGTAATAATACTATTGAAAAAAAATAAATCTCTTCTTTCAGACCTATATGACAAGGTCAGTCATTCTCTAGAGACTTGTTTTAGTAGCTTTGATAGACAGAGAATTAAAAAAAGAGAAACTTTCAGGAATGCTAGGGGTGTTGACAGAAAGTCAAGGACAAGAACGTACCAGAGAGCGACAGAAATCAGGGAAAAGCAGTACAGGTGCTGGAGGAGATGGAACAGATAACAAATGAAGCTGAGAGAAAAGACATTCCACAGTTTTGCAAGAAGGCAAGGGAAGGCAGGAAGGGATTGGCTGTGGGAACTAGTCCCTCCAGCATCCCTGACTTGTCTGCTTTGGAGATGAGGGTGCTCTATGTAAGCAGAAAACACAAAATGAGAATAATCTAATACAGAGAATCAACTCAGCCCTCGAGAAGCAAAGAAAGCAGTGTGCAGGAGATGAAGAACTGGCTCTTCATCTACCCAGGTCATCTCTGGTTGAGTGTTGCTGCCTGGTACCAGGTAGGTCTGTGGGAAGGACCAGTACCTACGTAGCCTAACTACTCGAGTATCTGGATCACAGTCCTGGGGATCCATTTCAGTCACAAACTGCCACTCAGCAGTCTGATGAAAGGTGGTGCTTACAGGAACTATCTTTACGTAGTCCCTTGAAAAAGATTTATATTTGACTCAATTTATGTCATTGAATGAATGAGAAGGTGCCGATTATATTGTTGTGGAGTACATGGTGTTTGGGAAGGTTGTGGTTAGATTTTGTCTGGGTTTTGGTTTGGGTTTTGTAAGCTGTAGAAATCAGTGAGTGAAAAGCTTTTTAAAAAAGTTAGAACAAGTCTTAAAAGAAAATTAAAAGATCTTATTAAAGGAACCTCTCTTTAGAAGATGCCTTTATTGGGAAACGTGTGTTTTGTCTTGGTTGTCAGTCTCCACTATTTTTCCTCTTGCCTTTATCTCAGATAACAAGCAGAGCTGATCAGCAATTTCCTCATGAAATAGGAATAATAAAGCTATCTCCACCTCATTTATTGGAAGTATAGATGGATACTGGATCTATCTGGACCTCCTTGTCTCTGCTGATGGGTGGCAGTGGACCAGTGCTTGAGGGAGGGGGTGCTAAAAATCAGGACCTTCAAAGACAGGAAGGGCCATCCTGGGGAAAACAGAAATCTCTTAAAAGCTGTGTTGTATATATGGGGGTTTGTTTAATATGTGGCATATAATGCAGTTAATCTCCTTACAAAGTCACTGCTTAGAGAGCAATATGAAAGGAAATCCTGATAAAAGGCACCAGTGTAAATTTGACATTGCATGTAGCAGTCAGCTTTGTGCATTGTAATTGGAGGGGACAGAATAGTTGTTTATTTAGAAGAGAGAATGATGCTATAAATTTCAGGTATGAGATTAAAAAATAACTAGACTTCATTTTGAAATCTCCTTCCCCTTTATTCCTCTTCATTTCAGCCATAGTCCTTGTTTGAGCTCTTTGCAAGGGAGAGAGAGTCACTGCTCCTGCTCCGTGTGA
>CM036629.1:10980000-11055000 GCA_020746105.1 Trogon surrucura
AATGCTTAAAATTTCTCCGATTCATTGAGCTGCTTATGATAGGGCATCCTATGGCTTCTTTCAGATTTATTTGAGTCAAGTCTTTTGCCTGAGACTACACAGAAGCTATTCTGCTTCTCCTCGGTATTCCAGCTCTGCTCTGAGAGCTGCTGCGTAGCACTGGGAAGCGTGGTCCTGGCCCTGGGCTGCAGCTGCACAGCTGGTAGCCACATTTGGTGCTAATGGCATGCTTTGAAGGATGATGTCAGTAGAAGATCAGCATACGTAATAGAGTGGGAGGTTTTCAGCATCTGTACCTGCTCCACTACCTTCAGAGGCTCCATAACTTCAGTGGCTGTGCTAAGGCATTGCAGATTCAAGAAGAGAGGTAAGTGGAAGCTTTGGCCCCAGTCTCAGACAACAGATGCTGGAGACAATAAAACCTTCTCAGAAAAGGAAGGCGATTATTGCGGTTTTCTAGCCAACAATTACCTTGCCCTTATAAATTATGTTGATGTCCGTGATATAACACACATTGCTGAGCACGATAGCTGTCGTGGGCTGCCACCGACTTCCCTCCTGATGCTGACACACTGCTTGTAGCCCGTTTTATTTAGCCTGGAGTACAAAGGTGCTCTATAAAATGAGATTGGCCTCGAAATCATATATTGTGCTGTCTGTCCCTGTGTCCCCCAGCTTTCTCTGCAATATTCTGCTGTAAGTCAAAGCTGTAGCCAGTTAGATTTCACTGTCTTAATCTAACATTCACAAATGGTGCCAGCCAAAAAGCCATTTGCGTGGGCAAGTTTGCCAAGATTTACTTAGGAATTTTTATGAAGAACTAGCACAGCACCAAAAATGTAGTTTTCTCTCCTTTCGAGCCCCAACCTCTTTTGAAACATCTCTCACTGCCTTTCTGTTATCATTTAATTTCCACATGCACAAATACAGGATTCATTCCCAGTTCTCTTGACTATAACATATCAACCCTCTCACTAACATCCTTAACCTCTGCCCCTAGAAAACTAATCATCTCTCTTGTTAGCTCAGTCCCTTTTAGAGATGGCAGCGCACAAAGCACACCAACACTTCTCTATCGTAAGTAGAGAAGTGATGCTTCTCTCTACTTGGTTTATTCCACAGCTTCCACACTGATTTGTGTTGTACGATTCAATCTTCTGAATCACCCTTAATGACATCTATTATCTAAAATCCATGGGGCACCACTACTTCACTTCATCCCTTAATTACACCACCTCTCTCTTTTCATACCTGCTCTCATACTTACCCAGTCACTGCCCTTGATGTCATCCTATTTCTCCTGTGCTAAGCTTCCAAAGTACTCATCCGGCAACGCGTGCAGCCGGCTCTGTCCTCCCACCGAACCGCTGAGAGTGCTCATGAGGAGTGTTTTCTTGCCTCCTTTTCTCAAACAAAAGCAATCCTCAGATTAGAACGCAGAGTAGAGGAAGGCGTTATGGGTTAAACCGCCATAGAGAGGTTCTACCCATTCAGTTTGGATTTAGATACACTATTTGTATAGAGATGAGTTTAGAATTTTGATGTTCCGACATGCCTAAGGTTTGTTAAGAGTTGAATTTATAGCGACTCAATGGGCCTTTTGAAAATCCCAGCTTTTTTAGCCAGCATGTCAATAGACATTTTCTTCAGGGTGGAGAATATTCCTGGTCAACCCTATGCATGAGGGTTAATCACAATCAAGTTAGATTTTTCTAGTGTAGCAGTGTGTTTTATAACAATGCAACAGTCAGCCATTCATCAAGGCGCAAGGAAGTACATTTAAGTTTTCTAGAAGCTTCCCATTCATGTGATACTGAACTCTTGACTATTCATAATAATAAAACCAAATGAAAGTCCTTTCAGACAGCAGATGCTGTACACGGAGAGTTGGTTATTTAGAGCAGGAGTGATTTGGCAGACCTAGTATTATTTGTTAGAGTGCTGTCCCACATAGAAGGTAATTTAGAAGTCATATTTTTAAAAACAATTTTGCCATGGATCCTCCTCTTCCCCCAGCTGAATGAAGTTAAAGTCAGAATAGAGACCCATTGATTATTCTGACTTCAAGGATCAGGAAGAGGTTAATTAGGGGCTGATAAAAAGTTCTCTGGGGCAGGGGTTGTGTCTTTGCACCATGACTAATGCAGTGTCCCCCTGAGCTTACTGGGGTTGTGGGGTTCTTCCCAAATGTAAATAATACTAAACTGCAGTTTAGAAAGCCTGAAAATGGGTTTGACGGCAACTTCTAAATCTTTACGAAATTTTCCAAATTTCTGGGGCAGTTTGAATGAAGCAAAAGAGTTGTTTTCTCATTTTGATTCCTTTAGAGAGTTTTCATCAGTGAATGAGTTCTGTACTGACATACATACGATTTCAGACTCAGCAGGGATACTTCTGGGCTCTGCAGAGCCCTGTAGATCAAACCATCATGCAGACAGAAATGCTTATGGCTCTTCCGGATCTTTTTTTCTCATTGGAGCCAAGATGCGAATGTACCTGAAGAGGTGAGTACATCTCTCCACTTACTCTCCTGGGAGGGGTTTTGAGCCGTGTACCTGGAGGTCATAGGGAAGAGCTATCCCTGATTCCTCTCCTTGGCAAATTATCATCTGCATTTTGCAGGTCACTGAGAGGATGAGGGCCACGTCAATGGCATGCAGGCATCTCGTGTGGCATCTATTAAGTACAGGCATCACAGACAGCACGATAGCAGCATGATGATGGGGAAGGATTGTGTCAAATAAGTTACTGTAGGTGTCTGATACTGCAATTTCTTTGTGTTCTTGGTAGCTCTTTGCAGACTTAAGAGTTTATGTGCCCCTACAAAAGAACAAACAAGAAGGCTCATCCGGCTTTTTATGAGAGGCCTTAAAGAGAAATAGGACAGAAAAATAAATAAATGGTAACAAACAGTATAAAATAATAGCTAGGGAGAATATATGCTTTTTGCAACATTTAAATTCACTTTGACAATATTCCTAAAAATGCTACTTCTACTAGCTGGCTATGGGCAACCTTATGCATTTTTGTGTGTGTGCAAAATTAAAAAGCCAGTCATATGATGAGTCTTAAGAGCTTGAAAATGGTCTTCTAGACACTGATACAAGCACAGATTTGCAATCCTCAAAACATAACCTGGAATTTTAATAACCAAGAACTCGTGTCTGCTCCTGGTTTGCCAAATGGCTTTACTCTCATTCTAGTGAACAGTGACTTTATCATTTCCTTTTTCCCCCCTTCTCTACCCTACAATTTGATTTTCTTTCGATTCTCTGCTAAGCTAGTCATGCCTCCTCGTCTGTCTTTAGCTCTGGTGCAAAAAAAAATCCCCAGAAATGAGAAGGCCACCAGTTCTCAAATCAAGAGAGAACCACCAGCTTTCTTTTGTCATCATCCCCAATATCTTTTCTATGGCTTTATAGAGAAATACTGCAAGTTTTGTTCCTCTTTGTCATCTTATACTTTGTTCATCTATGCAGGTTAAAATGTCTATACACAACCTGCTAATGGAGCCTGAATTATTTTTTTGTCTAGTGTGGCAGATGATGTCTTTACATTTCAGTCACAGCTTTTGCTGTCCCATTCAGATTTCATTGCTTTGATTCAAGTCAAAAAGCCATTATAGATTTTGTCCACTGGCAGATTTGGCTTGCTTTCACGCTTTCCTTGATGCTCCTGAATGTGGTCAATACAACGGGAAAAGACCTCCAGCCAGTCTGGCAGGCCACGGGCCCTCCAGGACTTCCCGGGCCTGTGGTAATTGGCAAAAAATCTGATGTCAGTAATGGCTTCTTACTTAAATGCACGCTGTAACTTTGTCTCTTCCTTCTCTGCTAAGGGGATTTGAGTAGGATACAGGAAAGAAAATAAAAGTGGCATTTTCTACAGGAAATGGCCCTCACGAATATGTCTCTGCTAATAATTACAGAGCTGGTTTTATTTTGTTCAATGCACTGCCTTGGTTTTGGATCCACATCAAGAGCAGCATATGCTCTCCAAACTAAAATATGTGCATATCTGATTTTTGACAAAAAAATTATTTAATTGATCTCTTCCTACCCTCTCCCCTCCCCCTCATTCTCTTCCTGCCTTTTTTGCCCATTTCTTTACTAATTCCGTAATATAGTAAGCCCCCTATTATGAAAGAAATCCGAATTAATTTAAATATAAAATATAAAGAATTAACCTTACAGCAAAACAGATAACAGAAAAAAGAGTTAGTTTTTCCTCTGTCAAGAGACAGCCTTCTCGTTGATTATCATTTTAACAAATTAAGTTGCAAAATTGGCATTATTTCAGAACTGTACAAAATGTAATGACTCTGTGAAATATATTGAATTTTTCAAGTATTAAAAATCCTTTAGTTTTGAAAATGAATCACTGGAAATGATCCTTAAGAATCCAAAGTTTTTGTGCCATTTCTATACTATGCCTGCACAAAATCTAATGGCATTTGCTGAGTTAATCCTGGATATTCTATTGTTTTGGTATTTGTACTCTATTAGTTAAATACAACATGTGTGAGAAAATCAAAGGGAATAGATGTTGTTAAAATAGGAGGAAAATATTTATCCCTTAGATGTAAGAAATACTTGTCACCCAAAATAAATCTGGCTTAAACTCTTTAAGTCTTAAATCAAATAAGTTTTAAGTTAAACTAAGTTTTCAGTCTTAAACTTCTCTTCCTCCTGAAAGTATGTATTTCCATGTGTGCATGTGGGCCCACATGTGTGTAAGAGAATGGCGTGTACTAAAATTAAATTCCTCTAAACCTTACTTTAAGGAGCACTCAATGCTGAACCTGTAATGGCTATCACACAGGAAGAGCTAAATTATAAAGAGATAATGTTATGTATGATTAAGCAGTTCTAGAAAGCAGCAGGATGAACTTCGCCCACGGTGCATAGTTCTCCTTTGTTCTTTTGCCTTACTGATAGATGTGAACAGATTTAGAGGCACAAACCCAGGGGAAAGTGCAAGCGAAGCTGTGGGAGCAATCTCGGTGCTCTTGGCAGAGGCCGGGCCAGAGAGAGCACAGGGCAAGGGAAGGGCCAAGGATGCCAGGGAAGTGCTGCCGTGTAAAGTTCCAGCAGGATGGAAAGGAAGCCAGGGAAAGGCAGAGACACACAGGACGGAGGCTGTTACCTGATGAGGTCACAAATGTTACAACCATGGGTTGTAAAAACCATGGGTTCTTGTCAAAAATGAAAAAGATGCATAGGTGTGGGAAGAGCTGCATGAATGCTTCCCCCTCAAGTTTGCTCTCTTCAGACTTGGTCACATATCCTGTCACTTCAACTGTCTCTGTGCCATGGTAGAAAACTGGTGAAGCTGATTCTGCTGCCTCAGTGTGTGCATGATAAAACTTGCCGTTTTTGCTCAGTCCTTGCCAGCATTTTCTCTCCTGCAAAACCCCCAGAAGCACAATTTGATAACATGTCTTTCTGAGTACCACCTCTGTTCTCTTCTCTCGCGCGCCTTTGCCTGTCCTTCGAATACATCTGTGTTTTTGCCCTTCGAGAGAGTGCCCTTTTTTCTGTTGGCAGCCCTTGCATAGGTGTAGTGTGTTGTGATGCCTCTCTTCTCTGTCTCACTCTATTCTCTTTCCTGCTGATGAGACCCATGTTGCTTTGGCAGAAAAACTAAAATACAGTAGTTCATCAATCCAAAATCCACGATGATGCACTTGTCTGACAGTGGGGGTTTGGCTGAAGGTGATTTTGACTATGAGCCTGACTCTTCTCTTGAAATTAGAAAAGAACCACGAGACTTTGTCTAATACAGATTTCTGTCTTTATTGGTGGGCAGTGTAGAGAAATTGTTTGAATTGAGATGTGGGGAACAGCAGTGGTGCCGGTACATGTCCTCATTTGGAAATCGTGAGTGCTTTGTGTCTCATTCTCTGGGGACAGAGGGATTTCTGTTGCAAGGAATCACAAAATGCTGCCACTGTCCCACAGCATGTCCAAAGTAGACAGAGATGTGACTGCAGGAGAAACGCCTGGATCTTTTATATTTTTGCAGATTAATCTGGAGAATCTCAAGTGACATTATAAGGGCCAAAAGTTCGTCTATTCCGGACATAGTAACAAATCACATCAGGATGGACTACAAGCAGTTTGGGAGTGTGTCTGCTCCCCTACTTCCTCTAATCCTCCATTTCAAAATTACCTAAAATGTTGTTGAAAATTCAGTATTAAAGCCAAGTTAATCTTGATCTGCTGTGTAAGAACTCCTTTTGCACTTTCTGGTAGCATAAAAGCCAATCTCAGTGTCCTTGGGTAAAATCTATGTTCCTTACAATATTGAATATGATGGTCCTTGCCCTGAAGGCTTCTGCCCTTCTCACTAGCAGTGCCTGTGTGCTGTCAGCACTGAAATGATGACAAAATATCTGGAAGCTCTCTGGAACCACTTTATCTTAAAAGGTCTTATTTAAGAGTAAAAAAAATGAAATCAAATAATTCGTTTGTAACTTCATCTGGAAAGAGTTGGAATCCGATAGAGATCAGATGCATAAAGATACTTGCGCACTCCTCATTTTGGGCAGTGATTTAGTGTACCATGTTTATAACCTTTTACAGCCAACCAATGCCTAAAATCAAACCAAGCCATAGCAACAGCAGGCCAAACATCAAGGTAGGGATGATGTCTGAGCATGCCGATGGCTGGGAGAGGAGCCCACACTTCCCTTGAAGTTCCAACATCAAAGATGACGAATAACTCTTTTCTCCATGTTCCAGTTTCACACATCATCTGAGCATCCTTTGGCAACAACAGTTGGCCCAAGCCTTGGAGCAGCAGCTGGTAAGTCCAGAAGCAGAGCTGTGATGCCTGTGGCATCAGATGTACTGGAAACCCTTCTAAACTGTATTTTGAAGTTTCAGCATTTGTGTGGACCTAATTATAAGACATACATTCCCTTCATAGGCTATGTGTCTGATTATGCACGATAGCATGGCTTATACTGGAGCTGAGTTGTTACTGGCTGGACTTTAAGAAGAGGATGAGGTTGGCAGCACAGGGTGACATGATACATGTTTAGTCTGTGACTGGGCCAGGAGACTGAACTGCAGCTCAGATGAGCTGTATCCTGGCTTTTCCTTGGGTTTGCTGTATGGCATTGGACAAGTCGCTTAACCCCTCTGTGCAGAGGTGGTGCCACAATTAAAGTGGTATTACTAGCACCTGCTTGAAGGGCCCCTGGGTATTAGCATATGTTGAGTACTTCGGGATCTATGCATAAGCACACACGCATATATGTGTGTGTGTATCATATACACATAATTCATTTGTTTTATGTATATAAATATACACATAACCCCCCCCAATATGTGTGTGTATATGCATGTATTATATATATGTGTGTATGTTTCTGAATGTGGAAATTTTGGTTATAACAGCATAATTTTATATTAGAGTCACCACATCTTAAAAACATTTTGGTATTGTGAAGGGAGCTTCACTGCTTCCAAGTTTTGGCTTTCAGAAATCACAGTTAGTTTGTACCCGTATATATCTTCTTGGTCACTCTGGAGTGGCACTGCTACTTTTTTTTTGGTGTTGCTGACAGCGTTGGCCTGTGCCTGCACAGCACTAGTGCAGCAGGTTCTTGAGGAGCCTGTATGCAGCTCAGTTGTTGGAGGCTCTTCTGACACTGCCTTTAAAAGTCTGGACATAAGAATTTAATGTAATTGTTTGGTATAGCACAAAAGCTAACAATTCACTCACTCCTGAGCATGCTAATATTGAAAAAAAAAAAAAAAAAAGAAGCAGCATTTGACTTTAGCCGTCCCTTAAGAATGACTAGGGAATTGAAGGCAACCTTAAATGTGGAAGATCCCGGGATACCGTACTGCAGTGTACAGCAGCCATGTGGCGAGTGACTGCTTGGAGACTCCTGTGAAGCCTTGATACAGCGGGATGAATTGTACCATCATTTATGCCTGTGAAATCCCTCATCCTAATGGATAGGGCTCCCTGCATAACAGTGAGGTGTTCTTGGAGCAAGAGTGGAATTGAAACTATGGTAAAACCTTGGAGTGCTTAAACATTGTTTTCAGTGGAGCTGGGATGCCAGTGATGTCAGTAGATCACAGTAAAATTTGTTCATTGAATTGTTTAGATGTGAATCTGCAGAGGAATGTCGTGAAACGAGGTAACCATTAAATTTCAGTGAAAACCTCAGAATCTGCTCCAGATGCTACTTAAAACTTTGGTCTGATGCTTTAGCCATGCAAAGTTCAATGGCTCCACTTCTGTTACAGGTGTTAGTAAGTAACAACAATAATAAAAAAATCGAGATGTGCAATGCTGAATCTGCCTAGAATTCATATTATACCTTTATAAAATAAACTCTAATGGCTTTTTAGAGTGGTTATGGTGTAGTCTGTCAATGTATATTAAGATTACTATGATAGCATGTAGCCTTTATGATAAAAGCATGCAAATTAACATAGGAATCTGCAGGACTTTGCATATTTTCTTGTAATTTAATGCAAACAGGTCCAGATTAACAGAAGAACATGCACAGAAGTTGCGTGTGCACATTTTTGCATGTGCATTTCTGACCCTAGCCTACAGAATGAGAGAGAGGAACAGCTCACATGGTTCAGATCTGCACTAAGATCTGCAAATTCGCATGCCAAATGAAACAAAAGGCAACTTTTCCATGGCCAAGTTAACCATCAAAAAGTTTTTTAATGGAAACACTGTCACAGTCTTAACTGGAGTGCTGCTGCCAGGCATCACATCAATAATGCAAACTTTGCAAATTAAATAGTCAAGAATTCTGAAGTATTTCTAGAAAGAAAAAAATAAAAAAGTTGATCATTATGAACAGGGCGGGAAGCCATCAGGTGAAATTTAGTTTTGCATTTGGATTTGTTATTGCTATCTGTTCTCAGTGCTGAAATGCCTGTTTACTTGCAAAGGACAGTTTCTTTCCATAATGAATCATAGTAACACTTAAATTAAGCACAGTAAAAGAATGGTTAATGTCATAACATGCTGACAATTTAACCTGGCCAATATTTTTATTGCCTTGTACAATAAACCTAACAGAGCACAACTTGCTTTTTGACTGGTGGAAAATCGGTTATGAACCGCCAGGGAATGACCAATTTTTCAAATGCAGCCATTCAGTCACACTATAGCCACTAATACTTTTTTTTTCTGTACACTATTGCTGTTATAATCTTTTGAGGATATTTTATCACGGCAATAACCTCCTCAAAATCAGTCTTTACTGCAGTTAATGACTGGACAGCTGGAGCATTAACTGGCCTTGGCTTTGCCTCTAGCCATTAACTAACAAACCAGTTGTTATCTGCAGGTAACAACCAATTTCTTGTAGAATTTTCTTGATAAAGTGTCTCACTGGAAAAAAAAGTTGGGTTTTTTTTCCCTTTCTTTCCTCAGCTAAGATCTAGCAAGTGTAAGATAATACATAGAGAAAGGATTGCAAAGAAGAAGCAGTAAGAAATAGTGTTGTGAAACAAGTTAAATTATAAACCAAAATCCATAAAATGTCAACTGTTTACTCCTGCCAGAATTTTTGTAACCTTAATAAAAGACTGTTCTACTGTGTATTGGTCACTCAAGTGCAGTGCATGGTCCTGAACTCAGGAGTGGACTCTGGGAGTTGTGTCACCGGGCACTGCGGGGGACGGTCCCCTGCCCACCACTGCACGGCGCAGCCCTCCCTGGGGAGAGACAAAAGCAGAGGCGTGGCAGCTACTGGCCATTTAGGCAGAGAGGTAAGAAAATGGAGATGGTTTTCAAAGTGCCTTCCATCTTCCAGGCAAATACTGAAGACACGAATTAATTCTGTATATTTGGTACTTAATAAAATGAGTATTGTTTTTGAGGGCCCTCGTAAAATTCTAGCCTTTTCACTTGTGGTTTGAAGTTATGACATGTTAACCTCTGTTTTGTTGCAGCATTATTTTAAAAGTAGGGTTAGCAGATTCAGATTAAATCAGCACATTACTGAAGAGGTTTAAAGCAGAGATTCATGGCATTGTTAAATAGCAGCAGAATAAGTAAAATGTACAAATGAAACGCCCATAAAAAGCCAAGCTTTATCATGCCATAAACAATGATGTTTTAAAACTGTTAATAGGCTTAATAACAGTTTATTATTTTACCTTAACCCTTTTTAATGCCTTGTTTTTTCCAGCTTTTATCTTGGCTGTACTGAGCTGTTAATACCACTTCTTAAATTTTCCCCTCTAGGTATATTTTCCCAGAGTGAGTGTGAAGAAAAAGTAAATGCAGCCACATGTTTGCTTCTGAGAAACACAGGAGGCACTGTGTTCAAAAACCTTCCGGGGCTAGGCTTCGGGATACAGCAAACACCTTACATCTTCAGTGCTTACAGAAGACTTCTAAAACCAAAGGGAAAAACCCTGAATTGGTAGGAGCTTGAATGACAAGTCAGTGTTTCCAAGGGGTCAGGATTCTCCCACAGTGCCTGAGTTTTCAGCCTCCCTCATAGCTCCCATCCGCTCCCCACACAGGGACCATGGCTTGTCCCTCACTGCAGTTTTCCATGCATTTCCAGATGCTTGCACAGGAGTCTTCTGTAAAATGTTTTATTTTCTACCTCATATAAAAATTAGCATCAACCAGAATTTATAACCAGAGAGCCAATTTCAAATCATTTTACATTTTGAAATCGGTTTGTGTCTGGCAAGACTTGCGAGATGCTCAGTAGTAAGGGTTTGTCTTGCACTCCAAATCACTGCGCACTCTGTGCACATGCAAGTGGTTCCCTTTCTTTTTGATTTACATGTAGAGCTGTCTCATGCTATCGGAGATTTCATGTGGGCATTGGTGTGAGAATAGACCCCTCTCACTGCGTGTGTACTAACTACCAATGTTATTTGAGATTCAAGCATTTCTAGCAATTTGAAATGATCCAATGATTTTTAAATCATTCTTAATTTCATAAGTCTACTCCTTTAATCTCTCTCAAATTACTGAAAATGTAAGGCATTCTAAACATTTCTGATCATTCTTCACTGCTTTGGCCCCATAAAGCCAATCTTTTCCAAAGTTAAGCACTTAAAAATTTGAAGTACTCCAATAAATTTAAATTGGCATATTCTGTGCATATCAATCGAGAATTATTAGAGCATTAGTGCCTAGGAGTGATGGCTGAGGGCATGCAAACCAGTTCATACATTGATTTTTAATGACTTTTTATTGATTCCGTGCTTTTTAAACCTGATACCCTTAGGTTGCCTCTTACATAGAGTTAACAGATTTGTGATGATACACTAAGTTTGTAAAAGGCATCTTTTTCCTCTTACGTTATTTCTTTTCTCCTTATGGCTTATTATAACTTTACTTGGATGCAAATAGCAAATACACTTGATTTGTGACTTTCAAAATGATGATTGTGACTTTAACAGGATATGTCTCCTCACAGTTCCATGGTTTATCTGCAGACAAAGTTTATGTTCAAACCTTTACGGGTCTTTCTTCCGCTCAGTGTGTGCACTCAGTGCTCACTAGCAGTGATGGATGCTTTAGGTCTGCACTGACAGGCTTCTTAGTAATTTTTAAATGCTAATCTTAATTGGGCCAAGATATTCTGGTATCACCAAGCACAAAGTGAAAATATGTATTAGCACTTTTACAATTTGAAAATTATTCTTTTCTATTATGAAATAATATAAATAATAATATATAATGTATGTCATTCCACTGTATTTACTAGTGCTTTGGTATTGACCTATTAACCAACACGTTGTCAGTGCAACCTGCGCTGGTATCGTACTGCCATGGTGGCTGCCCTCCTTTGGAGAAGGAGGACAGCTGGGGATGGTCCACAGGCACAGGGCAAGGCAGAGAGACCCCTTACAGCCCCGCTTGCCTGAGCGGGTGGCTGCTGCAGGGGCTGCCTGTGGGGGCAGCTGGGAGCAGCTTGGGGGAGGCCTGGGGAGGCTAGGGGAAGCACCACTTTGAACCAGTTCCACCACCATCCTTCCTTGGGTGTGAGATGTGCTTTTTCCAAAGTTTTCCTATGTGGGTCCATTACAGGACAAGTGAGAATATTTCTAATAGATTCAATTCTTGTGGGTTTTTCAGTGCTTCTCCCCTGCTGCTTGGGCTGTGTTGTGTGAGCTTTTTTGGGAGGCAGCGGTTCCAGTCCCATTTCATAGGGAAACAAATACTCGCACTGCATTGCCACGATGCCATTACTTGTAATGCCCTTGCTGTGGATCCTGCCAGAAAGCCTGGTGACCATAGCATGCAGGTGTCCCTCTCTCCCCCAGCTAGATGTGATCCCCTCCGGCTGAGGCTAAGGCACGTAGCAGCCTGAGGAGACATTAATTACCGCCAACTGCAATGGGCGCTTCTGTATTTAGGCTTTGTTTAGGGCAAATTCCTCTGCAATCGCATTGTTAAAAGCCACGGGTCTGTTAAAGTCGGAGTTATTAGGCCATGTGCTTTCTGTGTGTTGTCATAGCCGGAACAACACCAGTGCAAACGTCTGTGCTGGGCAGGGGAAGTGTTAAGTGAAGAGTAAAAACAAGCCCAAATTCCCATTTGGAAACTGCATGCCTCAACAAATACCACTGTTCATAGCAAGTTATTAGCTTGGTTGTAATTCTGGTCCTTTTCAAAAAGGAAGGGGAAAAAAGCATGCAAAAGAGATTTTTGATACTTCGTGGTATATTCGATGAACAGCAGAAAGCTCCCCATTCTGCCTGTTCCCATTTACAGTTTGAATGTGGTTGAGGTAGCACTTCTTTCTCCTTTCCCAAGTGATTCCCTGTATCTTCTGGTAGCAGCACCCTAGACACCCCAAAATGCACGTGAATAACGTACCTTCAAATTGCACATCTGAAATATCTCTGTTTTTCTCAGGCCAGCTATGTATGAGGGAGCAGTAAGAAGCCTTTTTCTCCTTCTGAGCAGGAACGGGGTCACCACTGTAGGCACTGCGAGGGCTTGCTGGTGGGCAGGAGCTGGTCTTCCTCCACAGGGTGCCAAAAAGGGAAAGACGGCATGTCCCTGGGTGAACAGGAATCCTGAAGGTACGTTGAGGAAGTGGGAATTGCAGTTAAATGCCCTCCTGGAGGCCTAGGTGAGCATTTGCTGGTAGAGTTAGCCGAACTAAATTTCCATGTCTGTACCCAACCTGAAGATCCTGAAGTTTACTGCTTACGGGCCGTCCACTCTGCACTGCTACCGCATGTGACTGGGCTGCCAGTATGTACAGCCTTCGCTTTCTCTTCTTTTTGCTGTGTGCCTTCCGGAATTAGAAGATTCAGAAATATCATTTATATATTTATTTAGAAGCTACTCTGAGCAACAGCACATTTACTAATTTGGTTCATTTTTATGGATTTGATTCATTGCTTTTTAAAGCCAATGGAAATCTCTCCATTGTTTTCAGCCAGTTCTGGCTCAGAACTTCTTGTCGCTTGACAGTATTTAGTAGGAGCTGAAAGATCTGAACTTCTAAATCATGATATATTCTGGTCTTCTGAGGTGCCTGTTTCTTAATTATATACATAACCCCAATATCTGTTGCAGCGTATTTCTCAGTGAGTAGTTTCTCTTTTGTTAATTTTTCACAAGTATGGTGTTTATGAAGCAATTAAATAAAATATAATCAATATTATATTTGTTGACAAATGAGAAATTAAATATTAGAGATAGGTTTTACCCGTTCTTTAGTTTATGGACACTGAGTCCTCTGAGGAATGTCACAAACTCCCTTGATGTCCCTCAGTGCTAGATTTAGCATTTGGATCTTTGATTTAATGGCAAGATGCATTAAAAACTGATACTGTCAGACAGCTCCCTATGGGGTAGACATCTATGTCGGCTTTTACGTCACAGTTATTTCAATCAAGATTCGCAGTAAATTATGTTATCCAAAAGTTGTTCTGGAATATGCCATGCACTTTTCATAAGTATGTAGCATCTTTTCAGACGGCAGAAGATCATCCATTTCAGCTTCTGCAGCACGATCTTTACCTGTATGTGTATCTGAGATGTACTCGTGTACCTGGACACCAACCTCCCCACGCCTTTGGGCTGTGGCAGATGTGCTTTGCAGGAGCCAATGTCTGCATATGTTGGGGAATCATTTGCATTTTTAACAAAGTTCAGCATGGTTGTGTTCTTGTCTTTGACTTTCTAAAGATATTTCAGTAGCTGGCATTTCCCTCAAGAATCTTTACTGAATTGGTGGATTTTAAGTTACTATTATAACACATTACAGGGCAATTAATTTGTAAGCACTGTTACCTGTCCTAGAAAGCAGATTCTGCGAGGAATTCTTTTATCCTTATAGTTTAAAGTATCGTGTAATGAAAACTAATTTATGTAGTTCAAATTCAGACATTAAAACAAGTTAAAGGGGTCAGTATATACAATAAATTTTCCTTTGCCAATTTACTCAGTTAATTTAGACGTTGCCTTTTTACTTTAACTCATTAAAACTTTCTTGCCAAGTTTACTTATCTGTGTTCAGGGTACAATTAATTTTATAATTTTTAATTATCCACTTGGTTTTATCAGAGCCAAAGTGTTTCCTTAAGTGTGAATATCAAAATAGAGCCTGGTTGTTTTTTTTTTTTAAGGAAGTGAAGGACTGCAATTTTACTAATTCCTTAATAGCACAAATATTTATTTATATTTCCCCTTACTGTTTATGCATCAATAGTTGAGTTGTTTTGTTTTATTTTATAACCTTAGCATAATATACTACTGAAAGCTATATTTTGTACTACTTAATTCTGTACCACTCATTCTGATTTATGGCATCATTTTGTTTCCAGCTCACTCCTTATCTTCAAAAGGCTTGATCCAAAACTCATCAAATTCAGAGGAACAGATCCCAGTGGGCTTTGGATTAGTCTAGTAGGGTGAAATTGTGGACTTCACGAAGTTTGCATTACATGCGCAGATATGCAGTAGTGAGATTACTTGATAGATTTCTAATTCAGCTTCTTCTATTTAGGAGCAAGTTCTTGAGAATCCTGGCCATGCACTTGAAATTTAAGAGACCATTTTAGTTGCATATATTCATCCATTTTCTTACTATGACATTTGAGAATACATTTATTTGCCAGCTTGATTTTATCATCATTATGGAGGACTCATGTTTCTAATTTCTCCTACAGGCTCTTGAATTGTTAATGTTAACTCCTAGTGAACCCAACCTTGTTTTCTAACAGAGGGATACCATTCTGAACTTGTATTAATGCTGAGCTTTTAACAATACGTTCTTCAGGAATGACAGGTTTACAAGTCGTAATAAAGCACAGCTCATCACAAAAGGATGGAAAAACGTTAATGCAGAAGACATCTGGTAAATAATATTACAATATATTTGTCTTGTTATTTCTTAGTTATAGATGTAGGAAGTGATAGACATAGAATTATGAAATTGATATAAGTTTGTCAGTGCAGCAGAAGCTGTTTTATCATCTTCAGTGCTCTAGTTTTTCTTTTACACCTGACGTAGTTAAATTGGAACCACCTGGACATATCTCCCATTATATACCAGCTAGAACATTCCTGGGTTTGCTATTAACTTGATAATTCCTAGTATTCTGGCTGGTTATGTATATAGACTGCCGCACATGAGATTTGTTTTATTAAATAAATACAGAAGGAGTGTGTTAATATGAAATGATTGTAACAGATACTACTAGATAATCATGTATGCTACAAGCTACCCTAAAATGCATTTTTGATATATAGCTGTGCTGCCTGATACATAGCTATTGTGCAGCTGATTAGCTGTGGTGAGAAATTACTCATTCCCTTGTATTAACTACACTGTTTAACTACACTGTTTCCACCAATCAGAATGAAGTATGCCAACTTTGTTTAGCCTGTGCACTTGTGCAATGATGAACAAGTAATGCATAAAACAAACCCTCCTACCTAATCAAACATTCCTCAGAGATTTGAAAACAGAAACAAAGGGTAAATCCAGTCATAGATTATAATGGTAAAACAAAATAAAGTTTGACATACGTATATGGAAACTATGAACACATGATGTGAATATTTTTTTAAACAACAACATGTTTGAATTATTAATAAATGCAAAAAATATGTTTTAACACAATATGGAACAATTGGAAGGATATATTTCTTTAGAATCATGAGGGTCAGGAAAGATCTCTGTTGAATACAAACACTATGCATTTTTCTTCCCTCCTGGTTAGCATTTTAGCTTTCTAAAATGTCTATCTCATTGTGAAATGCCACCATGGCTACTGTTGAGAGAAGTTTCCCTTTTTTCATCCTCGAGCCTGTAGTACAATCTTCATTCTGTGAGTATATAATAAGTGAAGTTTGTTAACCTTTAGTGTGTGAAATGCATTTTTCTTTTCTTATGGACAGCTGATGAGAAATTCTTTAGGGGGGACTATACTGCTATCCAGAAAAGGGTTTACGTTTAATTTTTTCATATATCATGGTTGCCAGGTTATTTGATTTTAATATAATTGATGGATCTCTTTATGGGTATATTTTTTCAAAGTCATCAAGAAAACTCAAAGTATTTGATAAGAGTGATTTTATTGGAGAGTAGTAAATATCAAGAGAATGACATACCAGAAAGTTGTGGGGGGTTTTTTTGGACTATTTTTCCCTTTATCCTAAGATTTGAGCAAACATGATGCTTGCATATTTGATGGGGACTGTGATGAGAGACCACCGCACATTAGTTAGGGGCCTCCATTCTGCCCTTCTCTACAATTCTGATTGACTTTAGTGGCTGCTGCATGAACAAACAGATAATGCACAAAATACTCATCAATGTAAATGCATATATAAAAGAAATCCTAAGCTGAAACCATTATAAGCAAGTAGAAGTAAAGACAACAGAGTATTTAACATTGAGGCCAGGCCTTAGAGGAAACAATGTGAGTGAACGTCAGCTTTAACTTTGAATTCCCACTTGTGCACTGGCGTGTACCCCAACTTTAACATTAATCAGAAGCTTTTCTGCGTTTCATCTCCTCATTTACAAAAAAACGTTTGCTGAAAGGTTATATAAAACTCATTATTTACCTGAGTGACCAGAAAGGCTCTCAAAGTGCCATTCCAAGCTCTCGGGTGAATGATTATTTATAGTTTTTTAATAGGTATTCATTACCTGATGAATTGGAAAGACTCTTTTTGAACCAGTTCCTGTCTATTGGTTAAATACAGATTGATAACTTTTTCTTTAAAAGCTGATTATTAACCAGATAAGCTCATCACCTTTGGATTTCAAAGGTGGTGGTTAGTTTCAGCTTCCAAGGGTTTATTCAAGATTTTCACTAGCACAACTTAAATTTTGCCCAGTGGGCCATATTCTAGAAATGAATTATGATAGTACAATCCTTGCAAAATCCAGACTGCAAAAGTAACATAAGTCCTTTTGCACAAAGACATGCCTCAAACCAGTGGTGCTGCTCATATGTTGGCTAGTCCAAGCACAGGTCATAAAGGAGGTAAAAGGGTGCAGCACATTTTAAAATGCCTGGGAGCTTGGTTGGAAACACATTGTTAGGCATATTTTGGTGCCTACAAAGATATAAGTAGTCCTATTCACACCTCTGCAATTTGCACAGTCTTTGAGCTTCACTGATTTTGCTTGGTGTATCATTCTGCTTTTGAGGATTTGCCTCTAGCTTAAACTACTGTGGAAACAGGGAAAAAAAAACCCAAACCACTTGCATTTTTTTACAGATGCAGCTTGGCAGTGTGAGCTCAGATGCTCCATGCAAACTACCTCTGCAGGGATGGCAGTTTACCCCACGCAGCGGCTCCCGTTCTTTGTGAGTTGAGACCTATCCGGTCTCAGCCATTCCTTCCTCGTTAGTGCTACGAGCAATGCTTCCCTGGCATGGCTCCAGCAAGCGGGCAGCTCCGGCTCCTCACCCACCTCCGCAGCTGTTAGCACAGCTGTAAGATTTCAGAATGACAAGTCCCGGCTAAAGAGGTGTAAAACAACATGGCCATACATGTTCATGCTTTGTGATCCTCGAGGGCTCTTCCAGTTTGTAACATATCTTAAAATGATGCTCTTAAATGGCATCTCTTGAAGCTTAGATCCAACAAAAAGATGAAATGGAATAATAATAATAATAATAATAATAATAATAATAATAATAATAATAATACCTAAACTTGCAATTTTCCTGGAAAATGGGTACAGTGCTTGAATTCTTTGAGGCTTTTGCATAATACTTATAAAATTAGAAAATTAGGAGTCTTGTTTTGCTTGCTTCTGTTATTGCTAATTTGTGTAAGGATACTTGAGCTTTTGTTTTCATCCTTTTCACTTCCCACTATTTCTTCCAGCATTTCATTTTTAACTTGGACGTTTCCATCCTGTTCACTTTTCCTCCTCCGTAGCGTATATACATGTAGCTAGAAGGAGTGGTAAATGAAAGGAAGATGATGAAGGGAAGAGCGGTTCCTTCTCACTTGTTTAGGTAGGCAAGTTTTCAACCATGTGAAGACAATTTTTGTGTTACTTCCCAGTTGTTTCAGGGATAGTTTACCTTCAAAATCATCTAATTTGGCATAGCTTCTTTCCAGGGAAAAAAAAAAAAAGAAAAAAGACTTAAGTTTCTGAAGTAAAATTAATTAGCATCTGGGAAAAAACTCCACAACTTCAGGTTAGGTTAGATGAGAAAATTGCAAATAAGTATCTAAAACCTTAAAACCTTTGAACGTAACAGAGAGAAAAGACATTATAAAGGTCAAAGTTCTTTGGCTTCACCTTTGCCATTGATAAACTTTGGTGGAAGTGTCTATCTTAACCATTTAAAGTACTACCTTTTAAGAAACCAGTTTTGCATTTGGTTAAGAAATCCTTAAAATTTTGTTTAAAATGATGTAAGCAAAAATAATTATACTCTTTGCCTCCCTCTGCTGGCTGTGCAGACAGAGCTGACTGGTTTCATGTTGTATGGCCCTCTCATTCAAAGCTAGTATGTTGGTTATAGCAGTCTTCATTTCTAGGTTGGATAGAAATAAGTAGGAAAAGGAAAAGTGCTTTATATGAACAGAATTATGGAAGCAGAGGAAATTTTGAGCGAAAAAAACAAGTCTTTATTTTTGAGGCTTCAGATTATTAGAAACATGCTTGTTATTAAAGAAGGTCCCTTTAACCTCTCCTGAACTCATATTCTGGACTGGTTTAGGTGAGGACAGGAGAGTCATATGCGATTTCTTTGAAGAAAGGCCCGGTGCTGAGGTATAGCAACAATATTTTGGCAGGAAAATGGCAAATCAAATCCAACTGTCCAAGAGGGCTGGATACGAGCAGAGCTGAACAAATCTTTGTGTGTACACAAATCATTCAGGTGCTTTGCATTACACAGAGCTCTCCATCAGTTTTCAGATGTTCTGCTCTGCTCTAGTGTCATTACGTACTCATGTGTATTTTTCACATACATATCATAGCCAGCACAGTCCTTTGTCCTGCTCCTAGAGCCTCTGGAGCTCACCTGGGATGTTGCCTAAATCACTTTCAAGGGCCCAGTCTCCTGTGACGATGTGAAATAGTCCTCTCAGCTTTATTAGCAGTCTCAGAAAGTGAACCTGTGGCACAGCATGGCGCGTCGCTGTGCCAGGCAGCAGAGGCTGGGGGAGACACTGTGCTGCCCCTGAGCCTCCCTGACAACCAGGTCGGGGGACAGAGCAGGCGGAGCAGTGCCTCCCTTCAGGAAATTATTTTTCATGCTCCCAGGCATTGGTTTCAGTGAATATTTTTTTGTCCTGCACCAGCATACCTGGACATCCACAGCAACTTTCTCAAGGGGCACGGGACGCAGTAGAATTCATGGCCAAAGTGGGCAAAACTAGTAAAAAGAGAGGAGTGTGCTTTTGATTAATGCTAGCTAGGGAAAAGAAAAAAAAGAGACAAGTATATTTTGGAATTGATGAAAACAGCTCTTGGAGGCGAAGCAACAGCTCTGAATCTCCATTCCAGCATTTCTCCAAGTGTTCATACCACACCGTGCTTGCTTGGGTTGCGCTAAACCTCTCATGTCCCCCGGCTGGTCCCAGCCACCCTCCCCTGCCCTTCGACCACCGGTGTCGGCTGCGGGACCCCCTGTGTCTCGGTGTGCCTCGGCGTCCTCAGGCACTGCCTGGCTGGACACTGTGGAAACAGGGAAGATGGAGGAAAGTTGATGGGCTGCTATAGCTTGAATGGAATAGCTGATGTTTGTGGTAAGTGTACAACAACCTACTGGGCATAAATCCTGGCTTTTCAGACATGTAGCAGTGAGAGTTAATAAGAGCTCTAAGATTATTATTTTAAAAAAGAGCCTGTTATATATCCCCAGGGGGAATGTTCTTGGGGGTAGGTGGGAGCAGCAGGCGAGGGGCCCAGGCATGCCATGGTGGCTGTGGCGCCTTCACTCCCTGTGGGCTGAGGGCAGGAGCCACAGTTCTGCTCAGTGGGGCAAGGAGGGCTGTGCTTTGAGATGAAGCCATGGGCAAGCTCTGCCCTCAATCCTCACCCACCCCACACGGGCAGGGCTGTGGCAGTGTTTCTTGGCTGCCATGACTGCGCGGCACTGCTGATGGGGACAGCCCTGGAGCTCCACTTTGCAGCCTGTCCTGACCTGTGGGCCAGAGGAAAGGCCTCGCCTGGGTCGCAGCCGCCCTCCAGGCTTGCCTGGTGCGGGAAGGCTGCTGAGTCAAAAGGGGAGGTGCCATCTTTGAGGCCACCTCGCAGCACAGCCTATGCACTGGACCACTGAGGAGAGATGCCTTTGGTTGCTGAATCATTTGGGGAAACCTCCCCAAAAGCAGCCTGTGGTCTGCCAGGAATCTCTTAAGATCATCCCCAAATACCTCAAACTTTCTTCAGACTGTGTCACCGAACTGTGGGAGACAAGGTATTTTTGCCCAGACGTTGGCACCTGCCTGAGCAGCTGTATATGAGGCAATATTATAGTTCAGCAAATGACAAATACATTACAGTGTTCATTGCTGCTGGCACCCACAAAGAATGAGGTATTTACCACCTGGGAACAGCCCTGTGCCTGCACAGAGAGCTCTCTGCCACAGGTAGCAATGTGCCTTGCAGACAGGCCAAGGCAAAGCCAGATGGTGAAGGTAGCGCTGGTGTAACGGTCTTAATTACTGCAATGCGGGGCTTAAATTGTGAAAGCATAGTTTAAAAGGTAACACATAAAACATTTTCATCAGATTCTTAAAATTTAGCTGTTTGCTTTAAGTGTCAACCTGCAAATTTTCTGATAGCACAACTGCTTAAATGTGACGATGCCCAAGGTGATTGTGGAGGCAACTGGGAGAGCCGCCCGTGTGCTGGGCTGGAGGGGCAGCAGGGCTGTGAGGGCACAACAAAGAAAAGGGAATACTGCGGTGAAACAAAGGATCCATCGAAGCAGCCGGTGGAGAATATTTGTGTTCATCAATAAGCAAAAGTCACCTGGGTACAGAGGTGAGCCGTGAGGTTATAATCATTAGAAGCCCAGGGTTTGCTCTGCTCTTTGGAACCAGGATAGAAAGAAATGGGAGAAGCTTAAAGAAAGTGGTGAAAAGGGGTATATTGGTTAGATTTGTTGAGTAAGAAGAACCACTTATCCAAAAAATTATCCCTGAGCCTTATCTTGAGATAAGATCTCAACATCACTTTTAAATGGCTCCAGAAGAGCCCTGACAGCCTGAAAACAGGCTATATGTGAATTTGCTCCAAGAGCTAGGTCAGTGCTAACGCACTTTTAAGTTGAAGTTCTGCTATTATTTTGGATATTTTTCCTCGCACTTTCTCCTCCTTGTCAATCATAATTCCTAGCAATTACAGCTGGGGCAGTAGACCCACTATACCAATCCCATGTACAGTTAAATGTTAAGGTTTAAATCCTGGAGCAATAGTTGTCTCCTGATCTTCAGTACTGTGCTCGTACTGCAATTTACTACACCTTTCACTCTTGCTCTTTTGGAAGATCTCTGAGTCTCTGTTGTGCTGAATGGGATATGGTCACAGAAGTATGTCTTGCATAGGCTTATAAAAGCTGTGTCTTAATTCTGGAAGCGGAATTTGCTCAGTTCCACTAGGTGGATCTGTTGAGAACATTGTTCATTATTTAATGTAGAAAATGTCTTTCACTTTGGGGAAAAAAAAGGAACGTTTATTTTTTACTAATTTACTCAGCTTCTTATGTTCTAAAGAAATACAAAGGTGACTGCTTTTGTCCATAGAAAGCTCTAAAGGCATGTACCAGTTTGTCAGTCAGTAATACTTTGAAGGACTTTTTCTCTTCATTCAAGTTTCACCCTTGTTTTGCAAAGGAAAGGGTCAGCACGGCCCGTACTGCGAGAGGGAGGTCCAGCTCTAGATGCTGCTTCCACTGTACATCCCCCTGCTGCCCATTTTATACTCTCTTTTGAATCTTTTCTTGATGTCTGTATTTTGACTAATAGTTGCAATGACTTTGTCACAAAAAGTGGTCTATATAAACTCCTGGCCTTAGTAAATGTTTTTAGTTGATCCATGTAGTTGGTTATGATGTCAAGCTCCATGATAGTTGACTGCCATATTGAGGGTGCAGATTTTTCTCCTAAAAAATCTCATTTTTTAAAAATAAATGCTGATTACCTCACCCCTGAATCCCTGTGATGATAGCATATACAATCTTTGCTGGTCAAATCTATCGAGAGAGACTTATTTTGGCCATCGCCTCTGGGAAAGACAGCTTGTTCTCAAATGGATTCTGCCTCTGGTCTGTTCTGAAAGCTGGGATCTCGGAGTCCTTTTTCCAGGAAGCTTTCTTACAGTCTGTTTGAGTGGGAAAACCTCCATCCACCTTGTTAGTTTGCTGGGGTTCTGCCTAGGAAAACCCCATGTTTGTAACAGGCATTTTGGAAGGGGTTTCCCTTTTTCCTGTGAAAGTGTTTTATTTATGTCTTCTTGAACCATGCTTCAGTGACTTTCTTGCTGGATGGCTTGTGTTTTCACTGGCTCAGGCTGCCATGTAGATCGCACCACCTGTTTCAGAGTTTGCTGAAACATTTACTGTAAGTATTCTGAAATTCCCTATTTAAAGTCCCTGCTATGAGATTATTCCTTTTATGTGCTTTTCCTATCAATATTAAAGACTTGATGTTCTGCTCTTCCTCGAAAAGAGACCCCCCTCCTAAAGGCATTAAGCTTTCAATGGGCTTCTGCAGCCTTTGTTAAAAGAATGCCCAGTTGCTTATCACCTCTCTTTAGGAAGGAAATGCTGATCACACTTTTTAAGAACAAAGCCAGGATTATTCCTCAATCCTTCCTCATAAAGCAAACAACTTATAAATATTTAAATATATAAAGCTAACGTTTCTCCTCCACCCATTGTGTAAATTACTGTATGACCACTTGTGTTTTGCTACTTCACTGTGTAATGCTTTTCTAACCTGGACTTTTCATTGGGCTCATTAAACTTGTGAGATTTGGTATTTTGTTCTTCTTATGTCTGTCTGAAATGAGATCTTTCAAATGGCTGTCATTCCAAAAAGGTAGAAATCACAGGGATTGTCTGGCCAAGAAACTCGGCTCTCGTTTCCTCTCATCCTACTTTCTGAGTTTTCACAAGTCTGTAGCTGACAGCTTTCCCTCCCTGAGAAGGTGCCCACTATGCTCTAAGAGTGCAAGGACCTTGCAGAGTAAGGCAAACATCATACATCTCTTCTTCTCTTTCCCCTGTAGTGTTTTTGCCTAGTTTTAAAACTAGGCAAAAAAACTAGTGTACTCCTGTCTACTCGTGGAGGAGGTACAGAAGGCAATAAATTCAACCAAAGAAGCTGGAAAAGTAACTGGAGACAGTTAAAAGAACATGAAGGCTTTGAAGAGAAAAGACTTTTCGCTGGATGCAAGAGGAGAAGAAAGGAAAAGCACTGAAAAGAGATGGGGAGAAACAGGAGGGAATACTGGAGGGAGCTACAAAAGGGATGATGGTGTCTGGGAATATTATGGATTCTGAAAGAGGTTGGAGCTAAGACCCCCTGAGCTCACATCTGAGATCTTCTGAACTCCATCTAAGCAGTATACATTGTTTAGGTGCTGAAGCCTGTCATTGAGTCGATAACATTTGGAGGTCTCTTGTCCTTAGGACATACTCAGTTCATGGACCTGGGTTATCTCTTCATGGTCCATTTTGGGAAGGCTTGGCCATCCCAGCCCAAATAATCATGTGTATGAGGCACAGGGGTAAAGTTAACAGCATCCTTCCCTAACAGCACCATTGCCTGCTCTTCCAGCTCTTAAGAAGTCTTTGGTTGACATTTTCTTCTTGTAGAATTGAGTTGGATGGTCATCTGGAACATCTAACTGCCTACGAAAAAAACCAAAATTGACTGAATGTTCAAGAGTAGTGGACCATAGTTCTGCCCTCAATTTAGCAAGTGTTTAGTACTTAATCTCAGCTTCTTGGGAGATGGTTCTTATTCTCTGTTCACTTGAAAGTTTCTGGAGGGTAATTCCTGCTCCCTCCAGAATAGAAAGAGGAGAAATACTTGAATTTTTGCAAGGATCAGAGTCAAAGCTCTCATGCTCACACTTTGTTTTCACTCCGTTTGTTGTCATTAAATGAGCATCATGCACTTATGCCAGAGGAACAGGAAATCCCATTTAGATGTCCAAAGCTCCTCTGCTGTCAGTTGCTCTTTCACCTATCTTTAGTCAATATTCTTATCTTTGTCTCGGGAAAAAGAACCATGGGGTTTTCCTGAGCTCTCATTCTTCTGTAACTCTTTGTGCTGTGCTCTGAAATCTCCTGTCTGCCAGTGATTTCAGGTGCTTGATTTGGCCCCTGCCTCTGAAAGGACATTGCCTCCTATGTGGTTTGTCTTATGAAGCCTTAGGTCATGGAAATCATAAGGTGAAATCTGATATTTAAAAAAAAAAAAAGGTATAGCTCATTCTTTTATGAGGCTGCTAATAATGTTCAGCCTTGACAGGGTTAAAAGGCAACATCCATTTCCCCATTATCTTGTTTAAAAAGTGCCTTTTTTAAAGTCCATATGGCGACTTCCTTTCGACCTGCTTTCCCATCCTCGTCTCTTTGTCAGGGCTGTCACTTATAAAGAATCACTTGACTTACAATAACAAGTTCAAAAGAAGACAGAATATAATCAGTTGATCCACGAAGAATTGAAATAAAGAACACCCCCACTGCTCCAGTTATCATTCCCATAGAGATAGTGATATTATTGATGTGATTGCTATGCTAATTTCTATAGAAAAAACTTGTATTTTGGAATTTGTTCAAAGAGAATTTCAGACACATCAAATTGGAAAATGCAGAGTGAATTCCTAAACTTTTTCGTATAGGCATGGGAATCTTTTTTTTTTTTTTTTTTTAACATTGAATAGCTCTGAACAACTGTTTATAAACTTCACTTTAAAAATCAATTGGGAAAATCTCGCTAATTTTTCAGTTATTATAGAAAGTTAATTTACTGCAGTTCCAGTAAAAAAAAAAAAAAAAAAAGTCCTATTGTACCTTTAGGGTTACTAATATCACCCCCATAACCTGCAGAAGTGGGATTGGATCACAGGCTCCAGAAACAGGGGCTAGGGACTGTAAAAGATGGGTACATTTAAGTCCAGTGTTTAGGAAGAGCTAATTAATCTATACCCCTTCCTCTGCAATTCCATAGTCCCTCTGGGAATTGCCATAAACATAAACTTTTTTTTTTTTTTTTTCCCGTGGACTCCTATTTTAACTAGAAGGTTTCAGCTTGTGATGTTATGCTTTTTATGTAGTAAACTGATTTAAAATGTATGCCAGTCATCTTCAGGGAACTCATTTCAGTCAAGATGAAACTAGTCTTACCTGAATCAATGTTTTAAGTGTCCCTGTGGCTCGGCATTTTGAATAATCAATCTGTCTCCATCGCTTCTTAATCATGCGCATCACAGTCTTTTTTATTTGTCAACCCTTTCGGATCCTGGCTTTTTGTTATTAACATGCCCCTAATGTCACATGCAAGCCTTTTCTTTAAAACAAGCTGCTCATTGGTGTATTTTGATACTTTTTATTATTACTAAATCTTTTTTCCCATAATTACACCACAATCATTATATAATCCCATAACAAAGAGTCTATTGAGGCACCATGCTTTTGTCAACTATGGGACACAGAATCCATAATTGCATTATTCAGCTTCCCCCCCCCCCTTCTGCTTTGTAGAAACACAACCTATTTCACCAGTCACATTTGCACCTTGTTTGCTTGGTTATATATTATTTACTAAATCGTTGCCCTGCGGATAAACCTTGTAAAGTTGCTTTAAAAAAGTTATTTGTTTGATAATTAAGTCCTGAAAACCCATCGTTTAATGATTATTCCGAACCCATAAGGCAGAGAACCTCCATGACGTTTTTCTCTAAGTTTAATTACCGTATGCTAATTTCCTTGCCTACTACGTGATTAATTAAAATCATATTTTCATAATCATTTGGCACTAGTATTGTTTTAGAATTATCATGATCCCCTAAATAGTGTATGTAAATAAAGTCGGCTCTAATGGAAAGAATCAAAATGCAACGCTGAGGACCTTTATGTGTTTGTATGCATGCGATTGGCAACATAACTGGCTTATTTACATTAAATACGCCACAAGGTTACAGTGCAGATCAACGTCACTTTATCGCTGATTACTTCTCTTAAACGCCGGAGCGGTGACTGATGCTCCGGTCCCGCTGTCCACCAAGGTTTCCCCGGGAGTTTTTTTTTGCCCAGGCGAAACAGACTTTGCATAGTTTCGGGAGCAGGTAAGCAGGGCGCTTTGTGGAGCCCGGCGCTGCCCCCGGGGGCTCGGCGGGGTTCGCGGGGCGCGGGCGGCGGGGCGCGGGCGCGGGGGCTGCGCGGGCGCGGGGGCTGCGCGGGGCGCGGGCAGCGGCGCCGGCCGTGGGGCTGCGGAGCGGCGCGGGCTCCTCGGGGTGTTTACACGGGCTCAAGGTCACGACCAAGCTGCGCCGTGTTAAATGGTTTCTTAGTTGCTAGACAGGGAGAAAAAATGGACGATCACAGACCATTCTTTGTAGATTATTATATCAAGGGTTCAGCTTTTGGCTCATCAAAGCTAAATGCCGCAAGACCTATCTAGTTGCTGTGAATTATGCCAAGACGACAATGGAGTGCTTTTTTAATGGTACAATGCATTTCACCTACCAGATAGGGGGAGTCCACGCTGAGAGATGGGGATGTCTTGTGATGTTGGGTGATCAGTATCAATGAAGGGGGTTATTCTGAAAAGAGACAGATTAAAATAAAGCGCTCTTTGCTCGGGATGTGCTGGAAGCAGTTGGGAGGGCTACCCGGAGCGGGCGGCCGCGGCAGCCCCGCGCCGCACTTTTCCCCCTCCGCACAAGAAAATGATCAAGTCAATCATGTGGACATGCTTCATTATTCATTGAACACAATCTTTTACAACGCTCCGTTTACGTGCGGGAGTTTCTTCTACGCTTTGCTTTAAATTTTAAGGTAAGAAAGACAAAGGTAAAAAGGGGGTTTTTGAGGATCCGGGAGGCTCCTGTGAGCCATCAAAGAGGCTCCAAAGTCAGTTCGGAGTATGTTTTGGTTTTTTTTTTTTTTTATTATTTCTTTTTAATCATCGCAATGGGGCCTGCGTTTTCCACCGTGATTAAAAAAATACAGTATAATTAAATATCCATAGCAGTGACGTTTGCAAGCAGGGCTGTCAGGGGAAAAGCAGAAAATAATGAAAGGAGCGGAGAAGCCATTGAATGGCGCTATAGAACTTAGCCTGAAGAAAACCCTACGTTTTTCCTCTTTCTCTCTCGTTTCTTTTAAAACCGTTACTTTACAAAAAAGGAGCGGGCGGGCGAGGCGAGGCGAGGGGAGGCGAGTGCCGGCGGCGGGCGCGACGCTGCCCGGGGGCCGCCCGCCCGTCGGCCCCGGCTCGCACCGACCCTGCCCTTAACTTGCCCAGAAACTTTTTGTTTTAAAGGGTGGCTGCGGAGCAAACTTTGCCGAAGTGACTTTAAACGCGGCCCCCCCCCCCCCGCTTCCTCCCTCCCTCCCTCCCCCCTTAGGATCCCGGCTAATCGTGGTGTCATTTGTAAACTCCCCCCCTCTTTTTTTTCTTTTTTTTTTTTTTTAATCAAAGTTAGCTGATGCATACCATGTGTCAAACTTGTGAGATTCAAGTGCCTAAGAGACCTGCCATTTTGTGCTCTAATCGACCTCTTATGAATAGGAGCCGTGCATAATGCTGCGAGGAGCGTTGTGACATTCAAGTAGGCACTAAATGTCAGGCCAGGTCTCAGCCCTTTCGGGGGGAGCGGAGCGCGCCCGGCGGCGCCGCGGGGAGCGGGGAGGCACCTGCCAGCCCGCCGCCGGGGCTTTTGTCAGCGCCCGGAGAAAGTAACAGGTTAAGGAGGAAACTTAAATGGCAATCCCCGGGAGGGGGGGAGAGCATCCCCCTCTCCCCCTCCCGGCGGCGCGCCGTGCGCGGGCGCGGAGGGCCGCGGGGGCGCCGCTGCCTGCGCGGGGCAGCGGCCTCGCTCTTGCGCGGGGGGCTGCGGTGGCGGGGCGGCGGGCGGGAGGGGGGGGCACCGGGCCGGCGGCGGGATTAACGGGGTTGGGGGGGTGGGGAAAGAAGGAGAGGTTCTTTGATGCCGTGTAGGGAAGAATCCAGATTTTAATGCGCCCATCTGTTGCAGTTTTGCAAATAATTAATATATGTGTGTGCGCGCGTGCGAGGGGGGAGCGGGGCTGCGGGCGGCGAGGCCGCCCGTGAACTTTAAGGCAAAATAAAAGGTGGCGGAGCCGCACGCTTTTCTTTCTGCCGCCCGCCCGGAGGGTCCGCGGCTCGCCCGGGCGCCATCCGAAAAGTTAGTTGCCGGCGTGCCCCGGCGCGGCGGCGGGGCCGGGGTAGGGTCCGCAGCGCGGAGCCCCGCGCGGGCCGTGGGTGCCGGCGCCCGGGGCGGGCGGGCGCGGCGGGGCGGGCTGGGGCGGCCGCCTGCCTGCGCGGCGGGCATTGTTTCGGGGTGCGTGCGGCGGACATGGCCGTGTCTGAGGCAGTGTCGAGGCGGAGACGTGATTTGTCAGATGCCTTGCTTTCCACTTCAGCCGCCGCCGGGCCGGGGAGCGGCGGCGCGGCGGGGCTCGGTGCGGCGCAGGGGCGGGAGCGGGGCGCGGTGGGGGCCCGGCGGGGCGGGCGCGGCTGCCCGGCCGCCCGCGGCTGGGCTCTGCGGGGCTGTGCATTCTCCTCCGCCGCCGCCGCCGCCGCCACCCCCCCCCCCCCCCCGTGCAGTTTAAAATAAATCCAACAGGGGCCGTGTTTGCTGAGCTGATTTGACCGGTTGATACAGATAGCAGCGGCGAGCCTCCCCGCTTATGTGGAAAAAGACTATTTTAAGTGTCATAATTAAGTTTAGAAGCCTTGTTTGGGCTCATTCACTGCTCGAAATAAAAAGGACTGGCTGCTTTTAGACCCTTTCTGAAGGGGCTGGCTAAGCGCCTCTGCACGTTCGCTTGGAGAAGAATGTTTTCTTTTCTAGTTTAATATTAGAAACTATATTTTTACTTGTTTAAACCGGATTTGATTATTCCTGTGGAGATTTTTTTCTCTCCCCCCCCCCCTTTCCTATCACTCAGATCTTTGTTCATTGTTCATTGACTGTGGAAGGCTGCTTAAATGTACGGAGAGAGGGGGGAGGCCCCCTTGCTGGTTTGATGTTGAAATAGTAAACCTGAATGAGGAGGGTGGCTGAAAAAGTGGACATTGCAGCTTTAATTAACTTCAAGATGCTTCAGCGAGGACCAGAGCGTAGTAGTGACGTTGCCTCATAAATCTGTCCAGTACAGTGCGTTGCATTGAACTATTACAGTATCACCGTCATATTGAATATTCACTACCTATCCGGGAGCAGATTTGCATAATTGGATCTTTTTTAAATGAAACTTGTTTTCAAAAAAACAAACAAAACCAAAAAAAAACAAAAGCCCAAGTGAAAACCGCGGCGATCTGCATGATTATAAAGGGTTCAAACATATCCGAAAAGTAAGTGACCTGCATAAGTACGTCAATAGGTTAAGTGCAAATAAGATGAGAAGTGCTTCTGAAAGCTGTACATTCCCTCTGTGGTCTCTTGGGTTATTTCTCAATAGCGGGATTTTTTTGTAGCCTCAGGGATTTTAGGTTTTCTGTCTGCTTTCATAACTTTTTCCCTCACAGTTCTTATACAAGGTGAGGCTTTGTACAGCGCCTGTGTACCTGTAGTGATATTTTTAAAGGAAATAGATTAAGAGTCTGTAATTCGTGCTGTTTGAGTTGTGTAATTACAGCTACTGCGAAAGGGAAATGTCTATTGCTGTTATGTTTCTGATCATGGAATAGTTCATCACTAAATACTTCAGAATATGCGAAGTTTGTGGGTGTATGTGTTTGTGTATGCTTAAAAATTGACTTAGTTAACTAAGCTGTTACTTCTTAAATCATAGAAGCAACTAGGTTTTTAATGTCTGTGTCCGTCCCCGTCCCGTCCCCCCGTCCCGTCCCCCCCCCCCCCCCCATTTGACGGAGGACGAAGATAACTGAAGTAATTAGAAATGCTGGAAATTTTTAGAATGAATTCGTAGATTATATGTGAATCCCTCTTAAAAGAGTGGCTGGCTTGCAGCACCGCAGTTTTGGATCGGGCAGGTTTAGAAGTGTTTTGTGAGATCAGATGCTGGTGTTTCAGATGCTGCGAGGACAAAGTTGTGGAGCGGAGGCAGCGGACGCGTCGCCTCCTGGGGAAGGGGAGCAGCGGCCGGTGGGGCGAGCCCCGCAGAAGCGCGAAGTCTGCGCGCAGCCCAAGCCTTGCCCCGGCTCTCCCCCCTCGCTGAAGGCTGCTTTAGTTATGATGTCATTCTGATAGTGGAGAGCAAATGTCTCCTGATTCTACCATTAAACGCCTGGCTGATTTGCCTGATAATGATAGCATTGACGTCCTGCTCCTTGACAAATGCAAGCCCTATGAGCCCTATGAATTAACTTTTTTTTTCCCATAGATGAGAGCTAGCTAGCTTTACGACTCATGAATGTAGCAGTGCTTCTTTGACAGATTACTTTGAACCTCCTCGTTTCTGCAACAAAAACCTTTCCCTAAATACCACTTCTGCCAGGCTCTCTAGTAGACCCCGGTACGGTTTGGGCCTGATTTGCAGAGCTGTGAGCGCTCATCACTTCCACTGACTTCAGATGGAGTTGTGGGTGTTCAGCAGCTTTGAAAATCAGGCCCTGTGTTCAGTCAACAGCTGATGCAATTTTTTGGCTTGTTCAGTTTTTTTTTTTTATTACTAATTTTTTTTTTTTTTTAGGTTAGACAGTTAAAGAGGGCTTTATGATTTCTAGTCATTATAAAAATATTTGTAAATAGCTTGAGATGTTTGTCCTAGTTTGTTCTGGTTTTCCCTTTCTGCTGTCTTTTTTTTTAAATTTTATTTTTAATTCGTCTTCTAGTGGATGTGCTGTTAATCTTCTGAAGAAAGGGATCATAAATGAGTTGTATAAAGTTTTCAGAATGTTGTAGAAAGAAAAGATTTCCAGTTTGGTAACAAGTGCTTAGAGAATCGATTGCTGTTTCGAAACGCACTAGAAGAGAGTCTTGGTACAGTTGCTAAAGCCTGTGATTGGGTGCGCTTTCTTAGATCTGCTCTGTCTTCAGATTTTGCTTATGACTTTGAATTTCTATCACTGCAGGTAAATGAGATTTAATATGATTTATTTTTTTTTAAAGTGCCGGTGGCTTAAACTTTGTTTTCATTTGCTGTTCAAATGATGACAATTAACAACTGCAGATGTAAGAAAGGTTAGTGTCTCTATTACATTTGCAGGGAACGTATCTAAAATATTTGCATGCTGAAGCTGTGTTTTGCAAATGAGTTCCCGGAGATACAAATTGCTATGATGGAAATACTGTATTAAAACACTTTTAAAAAAATTGACTATGACTTTATTAATTGTAAAGAAGAAAAAAGGAATTGTTTTACGGGCTTTTCGACTTCTGAACATATTTGAGCTCTAACACTCAGCAAGTTGTCTGGCACTGTCTTCGCTGTAGACTTTTTTATAATGAAGAGGCTGATTGTCATATTTTCGTCCATGCTAGAGGCCAGTAACCCAACCCATTCATTATCAGAAGAGAGTAGCTTGAAAGTTGCGACATCAGTACCACTGTTTTGCTTGCAGCAATGAAGACAGTGCTGAGATCAGAAATTGTGATCTTCAGTACAGAAAGCTGACACATTAGGTTGTTTACCCACCATGGGAGCCCTAGGTGACCAAACAGATTTGCGTTAGAGCAGGCGTAGAAAATCCACGAGTCCATTAAAATAGGCTGTTGCTTATTCCCTGGGAAGCACAAGTTTCATCAAGTGTAGGAAAATCAGTAGAAGTAATTTTTCCAAATGTTGATTTTTGCTTAAAGTTGACTTTGAATTGCACAGGTGTTTCTAGAGTGCCTTGCCTAAAAAAAAAAAAAAAAGCTATTAAAAAAAGTGCATGGATTTATATGAACTTTATAAAAAATAGAAAAGAAAGCCATAAATAGATTTATTTTTCTAGTTCAAATGAGGACAATCAAAGCTTTTTCGTATCTTCTGATTCATTGTATTTTAATGGGAAGTAAATTTAATAGTAAGTAAATTTAAATTTTAATCTCAAATACCTGAATAGTTGTTTATCAACTCTTCAAAATGCTAAAAGCAATACGGTCTTGAAAAGCCATTTTTCTGTCCTTGCATTCACACCTTGCATTTTTTGCCTTATTCTTTACCTCATCTTTTTTGAGGCGTTTCATGTGTCTGTTTCAGAGGTGCAAGAAATTTGAATTCAGGGAAGAAGAACATAGATGAAAAAATAGAATAGATATTCTTTCTTTTATACAAATATGAATAAACTTATTTCTGGCAACTGTAGATCGAAATCCAAATTTCTCTAGTGAAGGCACTCTGGGCACAGATGTTCGCAGAAGAGGAAAAAAGGATGAGCTATTGAAAGAAGACATGTAAAATAAAATAATTTTGAGATGCTTAGTTGCACAATCTTAGGGTCGCCGTATGGATGTGTGGTTCTAGCTTCCAGTTGTGTGGCCAAACGCAGAGGAACTTTTCATGACCAAGTCACGGATCAGAATCTGACCTTGGATAGAAACAAGTGAAAATTGTGATAATCTCATGGATGTTTGTTGCTTAATGTGAAATAACTGAGTAGTGTCTGTGATCTCAGTGGATCACAATAACTGCTGTCACATTTTCACTCCTTTTGGCAGGTTAAGCAATGAAGTCAAACACTGAGTGTGAGACTTAAAGCATCTTTTCAGAGGTAGCAGAGATCCAGCTCAGGAAAGAGGCACAGGAATAGGGTAACAAGGGGGTATTTGGGCTGCCTCTGCCCAACTGTACCAATGCTGTCACTAAACACACTCCCACAGGGAAGATTCTTCCAGTATTCTGAATTTGGCACCTTTCCCTTATATTTAAATTTGCTCTAATTTTCAGGTGCATCTTACTAGATAACCAGATGCATCAAAAAAGCAAAAGAATTGTAGAGGAGTAATTATAATTAGCCTCGTTGTCTGCATTTTTTGAAAATTGTACGATGGGGCCTTGGAAGTATTTTGAAGTCACTGTTTTTTAGAGGTCTTAATCTAAATGCTCTATGTGAGATTGTTTTCTAAAGAGATGAGTTCATTGGGTCAAGTTAAACTATATTAAAGACAAACAATTTTGTTATAATCTGAGTGTCTTTTAAACACAGATGAAGAAAACAGAACTAAAATAGCCATAGCAGCCTCAGTATCTGATCTTTATGCCATTGTACATTGCAGTATCCAAGACTTGTATAACCCAAACCAAAATTAGGTAATTCATTGCAAGTATGTCATGTTATGAAAAAAGGAGCACTGCCTATCATGATAGGACATCAACAGAGAGTTCTGCAGGTAACAATGCCTGAAAATAACCTTGGTGGCTTTGATAGCACTTCCATCATGTGGGGCAGCCAACAGAGCTGGCTTCTTCAGCTTATTTTTCATGCATTAGAGCTAAACTGTCCCACTGGAGGCATCCAGAGGGGGTGAGCACTTGCTGAGAAGGTGGAAGTTGATGAAGATCAGGCAGGAGCTATCTCAGGTGGGCTACCTACAGTGCCAGGGAAAAGCCACTTGGGAAAATTTGGCCCTGTCTTAGTTATGTGAACAGGAGAAGCAAGAAGGGGGAAAAAAAGGAGAGTATGAGCTGTCTCTTACCCCTATGGCCTGTGTAGAGGTGCAAGGAAAATCGGGGTGGAAGCGACTGCCCGAGGCGCTGCCAGGAATGTCCCAGGGAGCCTTCGTCATATGCCTCAAGCGGGCCACAGTACCGTGGTGCAAAGGGATGAATGGCAGTCCCAGTTCTTCCTTTCACACTGAGCTTGTTTCAGTCTTAAGGTGAATTTTGTTGTAGTTTCTTTCATGTAGGTTTTTTTTTTTTTAAAATGCGATAAGCGCTATTACAAACTTTTCCTTCTGTTTTATGCCTTTGGGATATTCTGTCGCAGTCACTGTGGCTCTTTGTGAGGAGGACAGGAGCCCTGTTGAGCTCATCAATGCGGTAAAGGGGTTGCTCTCAAGTACCACAGTCTACTCAGTCACAACAGGGCTATGTGTATTGCTTCCTCAGTAGTCCTGGCCCCTGCTGATCTGGGAATTAGCCCTGGTAACCCACATCATAGCACTGTGCTAGGCTGCCAGGCTGGCCTTACCTTTATTTTTCTAAATGATAGCATATTGCATTAATGTTGTTTTATTTCACTCTCATAAGCTGGTCTCTATAGATTTGTGCAGACATTGTTACCATCAGTCTTGTCACTGGAACATCAATGGCAGATATAGATAGATAATATTTAATCTAAAATATAGAAGAACATGGGTAAATAGGAAACTCACGGAGTTACTTCATGCAAAGTATAATAAACATATGGAATAAATTACCAGCAAGGAACGGATAAATGAGTTCAAGGGAAGCCTCAGTTTGTTTCTTGAGAAAGAGCATGTGAGAGCTGGGGTGAAGAAAGCAAGGAGGTGTAAAGTCAGGTTTCTATTAACAAAGGCTAACGTGGATGTTCATTTCCCAACATTTCTTTTGATAGCTCTGGATGGATGGGTTAGTTTTATTTTCATATGTGTTTGTTAACATTGGCTCTCTAGATCTGCACGTTTTTACTTCAGGATTCCATAGAAATATTAAAACATAGGGCAGTGCAACATTTTGGTTTTGATACCGGTTTTACTCGAGGGAGTGATATGACAGTGAAGTGTTGACAGAGTGAATTAGGGAGAAATCTTGCTTTCCTTGGTGTAAGTTTATAATTAACAGAAGAAACAGAGACTAACTGCCTTCTACTCTAGTGACAAGGGGGTTTGATTGGTGTTTGTCTTGGTTCAACCATGTCAGAGCTGGAACAGTCCTCAAAAAACTCCACGTGCAGGCAAGCTCTCTTTGCTTTTTGTTTTTAATTTCTCAAGGGTTTGCAGGGATGTTTTCGTGGGTTTCAGTTCATGTGATGAGTGTCAAGGGTTGACTTGATATTGGCAAGCAGCTCTAGTTTTGAAACTGCCGCTACAAGTTGCTTTTCATTGAACCTTTGTTTTGCTGGAATATATCTCGCATACTTGAGGAGAATGATGGGTCTCTCTTCTCAGAGGAAAGCACATAAAGGTTAGCAAAATTTTGGTTGATTTTGATGTGATTTCTAGGATCCAGTTCTGCTCCCATTATTTCAGCTGAGGTAGGTCTGAATCAGTAGGTAAAACTCCTCTTTCACACCAGGTGAGTCTCACGTGATTCCTAGCTTCACTATGAGTACACTGTGCAAGTCCACTGTTTGTAAACTCATGTAAAGCCTGATGTTCTCAAAAAGAGATCCCGATTAAACTTGTTCTTGTTTCATTATTTCGAGTACAAAAAGAAATCCAGCCTTTTGAGTTGTGAAAATGCAAAGGTTATAGTCTACCCAAAACTGAAATGTATACTAAAATTACTATTTATTACCTTTTTAATGTATCTGTTCTTCATTGATTCACTGAGATTTTGCAGTAGGATGTAATTCCTCTTAGGGCTAGTGAAATAACTAGTAGAAGATAACCCAGCATCTTTATTAGTACTGTAATACCAGCTAACAAAACTGTGCTGCTCTAACTACTCCCTTCTTTCGGTTTTACCGTAACATTTCTTCTAACATAGCTCAGGTATTTCAAAATATTTTTGATTGCTTTAAAGAACAAATGTTCAAGCATCTTTCTTTTACTTGAATACACAAAGCTATATGCATGTGTATGTGATAAATGGACATGCTATTAGGTAAATGAGCAGTAGGAAATCCACAACCACTTTTGGATTAGAATTCCAATCTATTGCTTGTTTCGGTAGTGTCTTTGGCATGCTAGGTGCTTTCCAAATATAGAAGTATAGTTCTGGCCAGAATTAGATGCAGTTTTCTTATTGCAGCTGAAAAATGCTAGTTCATTAGTTTACATCAACATGCTGCATCTTCGAAGGATTTGTCAGGTCCACAATTGAATTTCTGCTCAAAATGAAAGAGTTGCATCTCTGCACTTCATTATGGACTGGTGATTATGAAATGCACCTGGGTCACTGGAGAGCTGGATTCAGATCCTTGCTCTCATACCTGATTTGAATCAGCTGCTTTCTCTCATCCCAGGTGAGTGCTGTGATAACCACACTTTAACTCTTCCAGGGTGAGTCTTTTTAAGTTCCTGCTTCAGGTTATTCTAATTTAAATAATCACTTAATTATTCAGTAAGTCAGAAGAGGACTGAGTCTTGGCTTGGGTGCTCAAGTGTGGTGTGAGAGGCTGGGTCCAGCTTGATTCTGCTGCAGTCCTGTGTTCCTGAGTACGATGTGGTGAGAACATTCATGTTCGTAATGTTGGCTTGTTGGCTCTTCCTGCTGGAAAGTTGCAAAAGGTGTAGAGTTAGTCCTGGTGAGAAACGAGTGGAAATTCTGAAGTCTTCGAAGTATTTGTGATATGGAAAAACTGTTCCTTACTCAGGTCTCCGTCTTTCTTGTCAGGTTCACAGTTATCACTAGAAGTCAGTTGGTGATGGGGCGCACCTTGTTAATCCAAAGATTTTTCGTCTCAGAATGGAGTGTTGTTGCCATTATTTTGTTCAGTGGGTTATATGTGTGCACAGAACTGACTGTCTGATTCCTGCGCCCATCCTGAGTATCCAGTGTCTAGCCCTAGGAGGTGCAGTGGGTGCAGGGTTAGACCCTTCTCCTCCAAGCTCCTCAGGCTTGTGCAGAGCGGAGAGCTTGTGGGTGGCACTCTATCCGGTAGCACCATGAGGCAGAGCGATAATGCTGTGCCGATGCCTTAGATATGCAAGGGATGGTGCACTTGGTGCTCCTTCCCTCATGAATAAACTCATGCAGGATGTGAAAGACCTGTGGAATTGGTGGGTTTCTTTGTTGGGATTTCTTAAAAAGGAGAAAAATGTCTTAATCTGTAGAAGGGGGACCTGCAAAGGGGAAACCCCTCCTTTCCTTAGAGATAGAAATACTCATTTTGATAGCTTCTGTCTTTCATTCTTAACTTCTCTGGCAGCACAACTCTGGCAGATCCCATGCTGTATTGGTTGGTTCCCCTTCTGGCTGCTCTGCAACAGTGATGGATGGGAGCCAAGGGAATAAATATAGCTCCGAGTTCCAGTAGTAACCCCCTGCCAGACTTCTACACAGAAACCTGGGAGGTCACAGAGGGGAGAGAGAATGGGCAATACGGAGTTTGGGCAGGCTCGGCTCTGACTCCTCCCGCAGAGAGAGTGTTTCTGCGGTCCCCGAGGAAGGAGGAAGGTGCCGCGGGAACCCACTGTTGCCTTTGTTTCTGTGCAGAACCAAAGGCATCTGTAGATGTATTTCTAAAGGGGTTACCATTGGCTGTGCGGTTTCCATGTGAGTTTATTAAATGTGAACGTTTTTTATATATAAAAATAACTTCACCATTTTGTTATTTCCTTTTACGTATTTCACTCTGGTTGGAAAAATGAAATCAATCTAGTCAGCTTTTCATCAGTTTCTCTTTGGCTGTCATGCAGTTGCACAATGCTGCAGTGCTTGGCTAGCAAAAATGTTTACAACGAAAAATTGTTTTCAATGGGATTAAAAAAAGAATCATGGAAACATTTTTATTGGTCTTCAATTTTTGTGCAGCTTTAATTTTTACAAGACCTAAACTACATCAATGGTGTTTCTGTAATTTGATCTAAGAATTATACTCTTATGTTTTATATATACTTGCAACATATAGACAAGATACTACTATTACCCTCTGTCATGTAGTACAAAAAATACTAGCCCGAATATTTCTTAGCAACTGGTTCAAAGGCCGTGGAAATTGTGAGCACCTTGCAGTTGACTCTCATTGTTTTGGGGTCAGACCCTTAACCTGGGTGTAAATACCTGTTGTAGCTGGGTTAAACAGCCTTTATTATTTAGAACCAGTCTGAGTTGATCTCTGATCTAGCAGTGGCGTGAGATTTCTTCCCACAGCTAAGGTGCATTTGGGAGTATGCCTGCAGCCCTTACAGACTTCTACTGCTACTGGCACCTGTAGAAATGTTACACACAAAGAATGTGTAAAATCAGATCTTTGGTAGGTTAACCATAGTAAAATCCTAGGACTAAAATACTTGCTGACGGCTGCCCTTTGCATGGAAACTCTTAAATTCTTTTAAAAAAAGTGTTTGTGACGAATTAGTTTAGATCTGAATTTATTTTGCTGAGGATAGCTTAAACTTGTGGCTGTTGACTGCTGCTTTACGAGTACACAAACTCGGCAGTGTGAGGAAGCATTGCACCTCTGCAGGGGGCTCTGCCGCTGACAGAGGAGGGGTGTTAGAGGAGCACCCAGAGCTTCCCTCCCTCTCTGTTTCTCACGCTGCCTTTCTTTCAGTGTCCCACAGTTGCCACCAGGAACCTATAATATAAATGAGAAATGGGGACCCTTGGGGGGGGGGGGGGGGGCTTTCTCTTCTTCGCGGGCTCTGAGCTTGCAAATACTTTTTCAGCGCTTTTATGATCAGAATTCACCACCGAGATCACTAACTGAAGACCTTAATGAACGATGCAATGACTGGGTCCGTAGTTGTCAATGATTCAGTATCTTGTTTTCAGGTGAGAGCTGGCTGACTCAAATTTAGCTTGCTTCTAGTTTGCTTCTGGTTGAAATCCCTGTCAGACAAGCAAAAAAAAAAAAAAAAGCTTCTTTATAAATATGATTTCCCAGCCTCTTTCAAACACCAACTGTTGATTGGCTACTTCTCACATCACAATACGAACTCCATGACTTCACACTATTAACCTTTTACTTACTCAATACAACTTTTGCAGGGAATTCACATCCACCATTAAGTTAAATGTAACTTGTGTTTGATAGCTGCTGTTGTGAAAGGAAACAAATTGTCATGCAGTTTCTTTTACAAAGGGAAAGGTATTGCAATTTATGGTTTACATTTCTCATAAAAACAGCGGGATTTGAAAACTGTTTACACATGTATCCTGGAATGCAACACACAGTTTTCATTGCTCTGTACTTGGTATGAACATCTAAAGTAGATTTGATGCCCCTGTACAAACAGTCTGGCTAGTCCATATTCTCAACGGCATGACATTTGTTCATGTACCTTTTCCAGAGGATATCTGTGTTTTTAATCAGACAGGGACTGTTTTTCTGGGAATGTTTTGTTTTGATGAGATTTTTCTGTTGGGAGATTGGACTTTTGAAGACGTGTTTCATATATCTGAGTCAAATATTACCTATCAGAATGAAAGACGTTCTTCTTTATGTTGCTCCTTTAGAAATACAGATTTACAAGGAAGTCTTCTGATTTTATTGTTGCTTGTTTTTATGACATGTCCTTTATCTTTTACTAATTGTACTTTTAGTCTTGGTTTAATTATTTTTATTCTGGAACAAATGTTTTATTATGTTTAAAAAACATGGCAAAATTATGTATTTTCTGGTTTGTTAATGAAAATACCCTTGAACACCCTGTTACTTTTTTTTTTTTCCTCACATGCCAATAATGTCTCTATCTTTCTCTCTTAACGCTGATGGTGTAGCTGAACGAAATAGAGCAAACCAAAGACAAGTTAAAGGAGAAGCACTGTCTTTCAGCAAGCTTCCAGCTACATATGTGCCAGAGCAGGAGTCTGACTACAAAAAATTTTCTCAGGGTCTCTCAGTGTGTTGCCACAGTGCTAGGGAAACATGTTGTCAGGAGAGACAGGGCTGGCAGATAAAGCGAGGAGGAGTATTGCATATTGCACATGCCTTTTCAAGCTGGATTTGAAGACAACTTTTCCTCCTTTCATAATGTCTTATTTGAAAGAAGAAATTGGTTAAAATATTGGAGGGGGGAGGGAGCCTCTTGAACGCTTTCCATCCTCTGTTAGGATGCGTGCATGTGTGTCTGTGCAGATTTGTTCAGAAAGCATCAGCTGTGGCAAGGGAAGCTGGCCTCCTTAAACCCAGTGTTCTGCCAGCCTTGTCAGCCATGGGTACCTTGTGCTGGGTCCTAGGTGTTTCTCGGCCACCTCCTTCCAGAGTGTGAAATTTAGTCGCCTCCAGTTACTTCCATTTAGGATTTGCCCCCGTTGAGATCATTATTTAGTACTAGGACAGCTTTTATATTTTGAGTAGGGATCATTTATTTCTATAGAAATAAGAGGACTTAACAGCGGTGCACAATCAATATGCAAAACCCTACTAAGATAATTTGTATTTAAATGTGAACAACATTAATTCTAAACAATCTTCAGCCCTTATTTAGTCCAGTCGTTGCTGGACATCTAGGTGAAGAAGGCTCTTCTAACTTATTAGTTTGTTATCAGCGATATTGCCAACATTTAAACCCTTCGATTAGGTAACCCAGGTACTTACTATTCTATTAGGACTTGCTACTCTTCGATTAAAGTCCATACTGGAGCACCTATTGCCTGGGCACAGGCTCCCTGTCCTTCTATAAGCAGAGTTTAGCAAGTGCACAAAGAAAACATTAATAGTAATTACTGAATAATACTTTAGTAATTTGCTTGCGTATCTGTCTTACAACTCCATGATATGAAGGTACCTGCAGAAGGAAGAAATTTGCTTATCTTTGAGAAATTGATATGACGAGTAAGAAAACTTTCAAATGGTCTCATCTTTTCATTAATACTTCCTGTGGTTTATATGTTTAAATTTTCCAAGGAAAGCTTTATGTTAACAAAAGCTGCTGTAGCTTTTAGGAATTCTTTAGTGTTTTGAGGGAGGATTGTAAGTTCCTTCAGCTGTGAATAGTTTGTGGTTCTTTATCATTTGTTTCATGAGTCTTCTTTCAGATTTTATAAACATGACGTTCACATACATGTAAAGAATGTCAATTAAAGCTGTTCAGTGCAAAAACTTACTGGTACAGCATTACGTGTTGCTTTAGTTGTTCTTGTACTGAGCATTTCTGTAGTAGTGTTTGATCCTGAGGTAGTGTGGAAGTGGTGATACTGAAACGTGCTTAGTTGTTTTGTTAAAATTGGATGTGAAATGTTAAAGCATGTACTTAAGTCTATCCTGAATCAGATCCTCTGAAGTTAGGAAAAACCAAAGCAGTAGAAAATTCTGAGTTCTGTTTGCAGTTCTGTTAGTTTAGGAATTAGGTGTTGTAGTGTTTTGAAAAGCTGCAGTAAGACATTACCTTATTACCTTTTTTTTTAAAAAAAAATAAATCTCTGTTGCTCACAGCAATAATCCATATGATTTCAAAAGTATGTGTGGTCTGCTAATTCTTTTTTTTTAACTGGCTGGAATAGTAGTTCTAAAAATGTGATTCAAAGGTAGACTTGCCTTTTATACTTCAGAATAGCTGTGATCTTGAATTACATTTGGAAAAAGATGTATTAAATACGAACAAATACAGTGTTCATATAAATGTCAAATAAGCTCACACCACAGATCTTTGCTGCTTTTTGAAAAACAGGAAAGCTCTTCTTGTCTCCTTTTTCGTTTCACCATGAGTTGCCTGGCATCGTCCCACCATCTCCTTTCCGTAGCAAAGCTACTTCAGACTCCCAAAGCAACAGGACCCTTCCCAGCGCCTGTGGCTTGGGAAGCGCTCTTGGCTCTGAAGCTAACGGAGCTGGGTCTCTGAAGCCGGTCCTGCCAGGGTAGTCTGGCTGGGCCCTTACTGGCTGCAGGGCAGCAAGTGTGGAAGGCTGAGGACTTCTAAGGAGTTTTACACCACCACACGGAGGTGAAGAAGACACCAAAATGTGTAGTGGTGTGGTCAGGATGTAGGAGCTGGAGTGCTTACTCCCATGTTGATGAGGTGGAACATCAGGGATGTAGGGGCTGTGGACCAGTGAAGGTCCAACTGGGAAGCCGAAGTGAGGAAGAGGAAGGTGGAGAAAGGACGCAAGAAAAGTCTTTTATTGTGTCCCAGGAGAATGCTATCCTCTCTGCATTCAGATCAGAGCAACCTGCAGCTATATAAAATAGCTCTTACACTCTCACAGGTTGTTCTGAACTAATATTTGCTATTTTAATTTTCTTTGCAGACCTTGATATCAAAGTCACTGCACTTTCTCTTTTCATTGGAAGGCCTGGTAAAATAAGAGATCTGTACCAAATATTGAAGAATTAAGCCTAATAGAATGAAAAATTAACACGCTAAGTATCCTATGATATAAATAATATAAACAAGGTGCCATGTCATTCTGCCCACCAAAGACTAAGAGACCTCTTTTGTCCAAAACCAGGTTATGTTCTTCATCTCTCTGGCAAATTCATATTGGACCTTATTTGTGATGCTGCTTCTCCTTAGGGGCTGATACTGAAGCACAAGTACAGCCACAGTATAAAACTTCAGAAAGAAGGCAAATACCAGATAGTTTTAGCCAAGGATTAGCAGTTAGGACTCTTGAGTGTCATCTGAACATTGATTATTTGTCAGATAATGCAATTACATTTAATGGAGGGCACTGCTCGGGAGTTACATCGTTTAGCTAGCACGTTCAGTTTTTATGCACTATACCATGTTCGCAGTCACAGTGGAAGCACGAGTGGCATTTGACACTCGGTCGCGGTAATACTTTTCCGAAACAGCTGCATATCACAGCACTGACAAAGCCCATAAAATACCTGTTCTGTGCTACTCGCTACCACATCTTGTTTACGCTCTCCCTGAGAGGCGGAGGCTGCAGAGGAGAGTGGTGGTGGAGGATGGTGTGGCATGTTGTGTGCCTGTCCGTGAGCCGACACAGTTACTATTGACTGTGACATGTCACTTACATGAAGCCATGCAGTGCTGCTGCAGCTTGGGGCACAGCATCGGTTATGCAGCAAATTGCAGTCCATTTTCATCTGTGACAGACCCGCCAAGAGAAGCCAGAATCCGAGAGAGCCCCCACATTTTAGGGTTTCCACTCTCCCATTAGAGGAAGAAAAGAAAGATGTGCCTAAGACTGTCTGAAATACAACAGAGAAGAATCCTGTCCCTGTCCTTAGCTGAACCCTGATAATAACGGAGAGGACTAGACTGTCTGCTTATTGAAGTGTATGAGGAGTGATTAAGTAGAATTCTTGCTTCTGTTTTCCCTGTTGGCTTTATAGTTTAACAAGAAATCTTGGCTTCATTCAATCATGGGGACTTTTACCATTGATTTCACTGGAACCAAGGTTTAATCTTTGGAAAGGAGTGGAATTGTCAGCTTTGCACCCCCCCATGGGTCATGTGCTGATTTGCGTTCCTTGTGGACCCAGCATCAGTTGTTCCTGTGATATCCCAAGAAAGCTCTCCCTACTTACTATGTCAGTCTAGCATACATAGGCTTTTTTTTTTTTTTTTTTTTTTTTCTCTCCTTTGGTGGCACAACCTGGCACCTTCTCTGTACCGGAAAAATACCTCTGAACTTCAGGTATCAGGCAAGCCCTGCTGTCAGTTCTGGCTTAACCATACCTGAGTTTGTGTAGAGTCCCTCAGGTTGTCCCCTGTAGGCAGAACAATTAATGACTCTTCACCCTAGCAATGAGAGATGCCATATTGACTAAACGCTTTGCTATCACAGTGATAGCCATAGTGTAAATGCTTCATCACACAGAAATGCAGATTAAGTATCTGGACTTAGTTTATTCATGACAAGGTGGTATTTGGCTCAGGCTTATTTTAGCTTTTGAGTATAAAGGGATAGCCTTGACTTCAGTGATACTAAACTGCATTTGCATGTTCCATCTTGGAAGGGACTGGTGACTCAGTTTCCACCAGGAGCTAGGGTCTTCCAGGAATGACTGCCTTGCCGAGGGATTTTAAGCCCTTTGTCTGAACTTCTCCTTTATTCAGACAAACTCAAACCCTGAGAAGCTCAGTTAAGGTGGAGCTTCCAAAGCTGTCCTAAGAGGATCTGTTGGAAATACACAGTGGGTTTCAGTTCGTAGCTGAGTTTTGACTCTGAGCAACGGCTACAACCTTGACTGTTACTGACTGTACAACCAGAAGTAACAGGTTTGAGTACAAACCAAAAGGGAGAGCTCCTCTCCAGCATACCTCAGAATTCCCAGGCTTCTACCTTGTCCCATTTGTATGACGGAAGGAGATGTTTCCCTTTGAACAGGAAATTAAGCAGCACAGTCATGTTAAAAAAATCAAATCTATAAAATATATTTGGGTATTTATGTGTGTAAGTTCTCAGAGAATTTTGATAATTACTTGTAAAGTTCTGAAGTCCTGGGAAGACTGTCCGGCAGTGGCAAAGCATGCGGGTGCACACTGCTGTGGTGCATGCAGATAATTCATATTTTCATAGGGCTTGATAGTCAGCATGGGAGTAATCTCAGACTTGGCTAATGAAAGTGGCTGCACCTGGTTGAGATTCTCCTGGAAGCTTTGCTCCGTCAAAGATACTTATGTCTGGGTGCTTCCTACTTTATAAACCTCACCTCTTTCTTGTGCCCTTAGGCTTAGTTGTGGTGAAGAGCTGAAAAACTTGAGATCCTCACTGTTTTGGCAAAAGCTGTCTGTGCATAAGTATCTCTGAAGGCTGCTCCTGCATGCAAGCTTATGAGCTCATTTGAAAATGCTTTTGAATCTGATAGCTGAATCATTGCCTCATACTTTGGAAGCTGTGTCTTAAGTTCTGTATATTTTTTACAGATAACGGTATGACTTTGCATTTTTGTTTTTAACCTCTGCCTGCATTCATTTGGAGGCTGCCATAATGATGGATAATTGAATGCTGATTCCATGAAAGAAAGTGGTCCTTTTATGAAAAGATTCTAAAATCATGTATTTCATCAGTGCAACCTGGTGGAGCACCATGCACACTGTACAAATGAAAATGTGCCCTCCTCAGCTGTCAGTGCAGTATGCTGAAAAATGAGCATATGAAGGCAATTTGAATGTTGAACCTTCTTTAATTCAACACATCATTTGGTTTCAAAATAGTTAAGTAAATTGTATTAAATAATTGTAAACATTCCAAATAGTCATCCAAAACAAATCGTATTTTGTATAAGCGTAACTTAGGAACAAAATATTGAAATATAAATCAAGGAAGAGTGAAAAAAGAATGGTACGCTTTGACAGTACACTTAAAGTTGTTCACATACTTATCCTTGGTAGATATTTGACAAAATTTTTGTGGTTATTTTAAGATACTGTGTAAAATTTCAAAACAGTGCAGGTTAAAAATACTTAATGTATTTTTATTGCCACATCCCTTTGATTACTTATTTTCTGAAACTTGAAAGCTGCATGCAGTATGACTTTTGCAGTGCAAAAGGCTTTTCATTCCGTTAAGTGCCTAGAAATTTGTTATGTGATCAGTTATATAAATAGGCTTATTGTTTAGAAAGTGTCTAAAATGAAGTTTGTCCTTTAGCCATTTCTTTCTCTTATTAAATTTTAAAAGATGCATATTTCAAAACCAAAACAACCAATTCCAAAGGGGTCTAATTTTGTTCTGTGTCTCCCCAAATGTACAGTATGTTCTAACAATTTGGACTCCCGTTAGGCTAGTGGGGAGGCTTTCCTTAGAAAGCACACTGTAGCAAAGCCTGTATTTTTTGTAAAGAAACAGTGAATGATATAATAATTGTAAAGGACATCTACAGCATAACGACAGTTATGTGTTTTTCAAAGGAAAATGCAAACAATAGGTAGAAGAAAGTAAAATCAATAAAAGGACATTGTATGAATATATCTGGTCCATTAGTTACAGGGAAATCTATTCTGTTCAATCTGAAATCACATTCAGCTTATGAGGTGGATAAATAAAAATGTTCGGTCCCGGTTATGTACTCCTTTCTCCTTCTGAGCTTAATGGCAACTTCGGATGAAATGGGACATCAGGATTAAAGCCCAAATTAATCATTGTGCCGCACGATTTTCATCACCCTCGCTTCCGGGTTATTTCTACTGAGTAAAATCATCGAAGACTCATTTCATTGTATGCTTAGCTACAGTTCCTGTGGTATGGGGGGGGAAAAAAAGTCACAGGTAGAGTTTTCTTCAGTTGTGAAATGGGAGCGGATGTGCACCTGTTAAGTTTTGTACCTGAAAAAGCGTGCTGGAAGTTTGCTTATTTACCCTCAGTTCTTCCTTCCTTCCTCCTGTTAAAAATATTGTGCAGTTTGGACAGAAAGATATTGTGAGAGGTTGCATGTCCGTGCTTCCCCCAAACCCTGGAATTTACTAGGGACGACTAATTTCCTCGCTAGAATTTCTGATCCCTGTGTGCCAATTGTAGGCTGATTAAGGTCAATGATAGCACTTATTCAGTACTTTTATTGACTTGGATCATGTGATAGAAGTGATTGATTTAAGCACAGTGTTGCTAATTTTCTATTGTAGCCATTTCTTCTATAGAGCCATGTTTTACCTTACCAGGAGTTATTTATACTGCATTTAAAAACAATTAATTGTTTCCCTTACAGGTAGCGGTGCCATTGCGTACATTCAGAACTACGCATTTCACTTGTCAGAGAGTGTTTTTGCCAGTGTCAGATGTACCCTTTGTTTCCAGAAATCTTTGGATAGGCTGAGATTTCAAATAGCAGATAATAACATGCAGTGTGTATTATTGATGTTGTCTTAATTGTCTTATTGACAACTCACTTGCACTTGAAGAGGCATGCTAATATCAGACGTTTTATGAGATTGCATATATTTTCATGACTGGGAGCCATAGCTACAAAATGATTAAAAAAGCTGACAACTATTAGTCAGTAAAACATGTATATTTTTTTTAAATGCATTTTTGGGTCCACATTCTGCATCATCACTATTTGATTTTATTAATCTAGTCTCCCCACCCCTAATTTTCCTTTACTAGTCCCTGATTAAGCTCCGCATCAATATTTAGTGGGGGATTGGCTCCCAAGCAAAGCACTATGCACCACCACCATTACCTGAAAAAAATAGCTTATAGGAATAGAAAATTATAAACCTGGAAGGTATAAGAAGATGCTCATATAAAGGGAAAATACAAGCTATTTGCCTCTCCCGTGGAAGAGGGGGGATTGTGTGTAAAAGAGAGAGCATGCATTGCATGCTGCTTAAAATGATGAAAAACTAGTTATGAATATATTAATTGTGATATTTGTTGCTGGTGAAGTAGGTTCGTTAAGATGTTGGAACAGTTTAGTTACTGTTGGTCTCTTCTAAAGACCTGTGAATTAACTTGTGACATTGTTAAAATTTAAAATCAATAAAAATAAAACTACAGTATGTATCAGCATGAGCTGACAGATGTAGACAAGTATTAAGGAAAATCTCTTGCTGAGAATCATCGTAGCCTGGAGTATTCTATATATGAATGATCCAAACATATTTTAGATTTCTCCTTTAGAAAACCTCCAGTTTGGACATATGGATCTTTTCGTGTGTCTGTCAGGGTGAAAGGACCAGTTGCTGACATTACTTCTGTCGACACCGTCTTCGTCTTCTGGGTGCTGGTTTTCCCTGTTGCTCATGAGGACTCTGTCAGGGACTGTTTCCAATCCTGTTTGAAATGTGAACCCCTGTGTTCCTGCATCGCTGTGAAACAGTAAAGGCAGAATTTAATATAAACTCTGCATGTCCTTTCCACCCCTTCTTTTTCTGCTAATGTTACTGTGGTGGATTTACTTGTGGATATTCAAAAGATGTTTTTCAAGTTGATTTTTCTCCCTAGTGTAATAACCTGTTATTTGGAGAAACTTGGGTTTCTACCCAGAAGATGAATAATCCAGTTCTGTTCACTGATACCTTATCATTTTCCTTCAGTTTGTTTTTTTTTTTTTCTGATACACCAAAGTGATTGTGAAGAACCATAAATGCATTCTGCAAAAATTGGAAATTCTTTGTACCTATCTTACAGCTCCCTTCAGCTTGTTTTGCATTGCTTTTGCAATTCAGCTTTGTCATGCATCTTGAGGCCAAAGGACTTGTAATTTTCTTTTCTAGAAAATAGTCCTCTGACCAGGTGTTTTGTTAAGGATCTTAGCAACCTTCTAAATTTTTGTCATATTTATATCACTTCAATTTCACCTTAATAATATTAGGGCAAGATCTGACTCCTGGTATTTCTGTAAGAGGGCAAACAAGGAAGTCTTATGTTGTATGTAAAAATCTAGCATTGCATTGTTTTCATGTGCTGGAGTGACGTTTTAGAGAAATAATCTAGATTTAGGGGCAAATTCTGTTTGATAAAATGTCCTATTGCTGCCAAATACTGATACCACCTGGCTCTAAATCATCTGAATTCAGAGATTTCGGCATTGATCTCTAGGTCCTTGTACCATTTTTTATTTCTTGTGTGTTGATGGTGTTGGTTTTGTTTTTGTTTGGAGTTTTTGTAGGTTACTTTTTGTGGTGTTTATTTTGTTCTGTTATTGGTGTTGTGGTTTTTTTTTTTTTTCTGTAGAGAGAAAAAGTGGTTGCTGAGGTGGGAGAGGGAATGGCAAAGGTGCTCTATAACTCTAGTTGCAGTTCTGGGTGCACAGCACCCACAGAAGCAGTTTCCAGCAGGCAGTGGTATTGAATAGCCCAGAAGTGACCTCTGCATACCATTACCCTGCATTGTGAGTGTGTGGATTGGCCATATCTGAGAATCTTGTGCTTGATTTCTAAAATAGATCAAGTAGTGTGTGCCTGGAGCAAAAGGTGTCCATCTGTGAAATGTGAGCTTGAATGACCGTAGTACCAGAAAAAAAATATGGATGACACCTGAAAATTAAATATGTTGATAAAGCACTGGACAGAGCTTTGTTCTCAATTCTTTTCCTGACTTTCAGTATGACCTTAGGAAATTTATCAGAAGGCGATTTTTTTAAAGGTGCTGAAAACCTCTTGCTACTAATGAGTCTTGTGGGTGCGATGGAGGCACTTACCTCCTCTGAAGATCAGGCAGCACTTGCATCTCTGTCTAGTGTGTACAAGGGTTTTAACAACCTTTAAGAAATGTTATATTTATTGATGAAAAGTACATAAATATGCCTTTGTTTTAATAATTTGCTTAGAAAAAGTTAAAAGGATGTGGTCTGGCTGAATGAGTGTAGATGGGGGACTGACTTGCCATGTATTTGCAGGGTGGTAACTTTGGCTGCTGTGGAAGAAATGGCCTTGCATCAGGCCAGTGGCCCACCTTGCCCTTCTGCATGATGCTGGTGTATCGAGGCTTTCTATTGTGGCAGAAAGATGCTATCCATCTCAATACCCTTCTGAATGATGACAAAGGCTGTGTTTACTTCTTTTATGTGTTACTGAGCTTGAACATAGGAAGTTCCACCTCAACAGGAAGAGAAACGTTTTTACTGTGAGAGTGATGGAGCCCAGAGAGGTTGTGGAGTCTTGTTTTCTGGAAATTTTCAAAACCTGCCTGGATGTGTTCCTGTGTCCTAGGTGATCCTGCTTTGGCAGGGGAGTTGGACTAGGTCATCTCTAGAGGTCCCTTCCAAGCCCTAACATTCTGTGATTTCAGAGGACTGTCAATTCCAAGATCTTTTCTGCACGTACAGGCGACTTCCAAATTTGGTGTTCTTGTACACGGCTGTTTAGATTGCTTTCCCCAGATGTTAAACCTTAACTTTTTTATGTGTTGATACCCATCTGCCACACTTTTGCTCACTTACTCTGACTGGACCAAAGCACAGATTCTTCACCCCAAGTTTACCCTCCAGCCGTAGTCTCGCCTTTGAACAGAGTGGCTCAGCCAGTGATTGTTCCCTAACCAAAGCAGTTTTTCTTGACCCTTTGGGAGGTTGTTTCAGTTTCAGCCACGTAGCTCACAAAACCCATGCAGCAGTTGCTTCTTTGATGCAGTCCCCCAGAGATTTTCAAATAGATTCTGTGTTTGACAGTCCTGCTCTTGAAAATACTCCTGGTCTCTGGTTAAATATTGTGATTGTGAAAAAGCTGGCAGCAAGTGTGCTTAGGCCTTTAGAGCAAGCTTTACTCTTTATGTGTACAGATTAGCCATGGAAAACAACTTTCTGTTTGGTTGTATTTCTGGAGAGATATATTGAGGTTTCCCATGTAGGTGGTTTGATGCAGGACTCCTCTCAGCTTTGAATAGCTGTAATAGTTTTTTTTCTCTTATTTGGTCTTAGAAAATATGCATTCAAATAGGAGTGAAACTTCATGGTGTCTCCAAATACTGTACCCAAGTTGAGTGGTCTCTGCCTGTTTCTTTGTCTTATAGGACAACCCTGGTTCCCCATTAGCAACTATTTGATTCATAAGCAGTTGTACCTTGAAGCGGTTGCTTCAAATAAAGAGCGAGCTGCGTTGTTGTCTGCATGAGACTGAAACCTCTCAGAGATGGCTGCTGGGAAGATGAAATCTTGTAGGAAAGCATATTAGCCAGTAGGATAGAACAGTTAAGCGTTATTTTTGCTCCCGTGGTGATTTTTGATGCTTCTCTCTTTGAGTTGCTGTGTGGTTAACGCTGTTCTTTAAAGTCTCTGGCTTATTGGCAAAACAGCTCACTTGCAATTCCCTGTGCTGGGAGATGGTGAGAGGGTAGAGTCAATACTACCTGCCAGGAGCAGTAGAGCACAACATGCTCTAGTTACATCACCTTCTATTTGTGAATTGTTACCTTGGTTGACAGGGATAAGAGAACTAGCACCCTCCAGCACTAAAACCTTTAGTGTCTATAACTTGAGTGAAAAAACTAGGTGCTTAGTTATTACGGTTGTGTCCTGGGAGCCGGTGAACAGTGAGTTAAGCTTGTGTACATCTAGAAGATCCTGAGGTGAGACCTAGTTTATCCCTTTAAAACCCTTTTCTGGTTTATTTGTGTTGCAAAGTAGCTCAAAGAAATGAAAGTATAGATCTGTAGTTTAAGGTAAATGAGAATTAAAAGCTTACAATATTCTCTGTTTGTAAGACTAGTCCACAGGAATCATTCGTACTCTCTCCTAAGAGTGGAACACCTTGTCCAGTTCCATTCACCACATCTCCTATAATGTGTCATTTTTTTCTGGTTAATGTTTGTAGAAATTTTAGATGTTAAATATCATTAAGAAAACCAGTAGATAGAATATATGAAACTTTCAAAATTGCTGAGGAATCAAGAGATGTTTTAAGTGCTTCCTTTTTTTTTTTGTTATTTATCCACACATCCTCTTTCAAGATGTCCTTTCCTTCTCCAGACTAGGACACCTGGGCTTGTAGTTTCTTGAAAGAGTAAGGCTCAGTGGAAGAGTCTCTCCTTACCTAAACTGAGCTGAAGTTGCCAAGCTTGTGTGGCATCCGCAAAATCATCAGTGGTCCTCTGATGCTGTCACCAGAAGGGTCAGACCGTTAAGTGAGAGGCAATATAAAGTATGTTCAGAAGAGTGCTGATACTTAATTTTTCTGGTAGTGTCTTTATTTTTTTCTAAAGGAAAAGTCTGGCAACCAAATTCTTAAATCAGCTGGTCTGACACAGTGGGAAGCAAGGATTTAGGTCCAAGAACAGTGTTTGTATCACTTGATGTTTGAAAGAACTGATTGACTGGCTGATTTAAAGATAGCTTATCATTGCAGCTCCTGCTGCCGTCTGGGTCTTTGGTAGCACTCCAGAGAGCTGACTTCATCCCCACATAGGGATAGAGGTTGAAAGCTGAAGAAAGTGGGAAATTTTACAGTTCATGTATGATGGAGCAGTGGCAAAGGGTGGGAAGGTGACAAGAGTTTCTCTGGGAGGTAGGTAAGTAGAGTGAATGACATTGTGGCATAGCAGTATTTGGCTGGCACAGAGGTTGTAAGGTTCAGCCTCAATTTTGAGAAATTGAAGGTACCCACTCTGTTGAACATTCCTGCCATAATTAAAAGTGTCAGACTGTGACCTTTAGTATTCTGAGAAAAGGAAAAACTGTTACCTTAAGGAATTTTACATACCTTGAACCAGAACAGAATTCATGGCTGTGTTCTGGAATTGTCTTGGTCCTTGGAGACAGAGAACTTCCTCAAAATTTACTGCTCTTGGAAGCTGTTTCTTTAGCAGCTTTAGTGTTTTTTTCCTACAGTTAGACAAATTGGTGACCTTTTGGAGAGCATCGTGTTATCAAACAGACCAATCAACTCTTTAGCAAATGTATAAGATTCATCTTCATTTAAGTATCTACGTGTAGAATGAAATTGAATGCGTGTCTAATACATAGATTTCGCATTGCATTTGCCAGAGACGACATTTATTTGGTGTGTCTGATTCTTGGAAAAATAATCCTTAGAGACATAGGATTTGATTTCCTGAGCACAGCTATTGTTGCACTTCATAATGAAAAGTAAGTGCTTGCCCCTTCCGGGAATCAAAATGTGGATGATTCAGAATTAGCCTCCAAAATTTTGAGCATTCTGATATGAATAGTTAAAGTATTAAAATTAAGACTATCCAGAGTAGAAAGCAATGGTTCCCAGTGTTAAAATGCACACGTACGCACACAAATGCACACGCACACAAAATTAATATAAGGGATTAAAATTCAGATTTGATAAAACTGGAAAATATGCAGTGTAGAAGATAGTGTAGCATGTCTTCAAAGGTTGGTTGGTGCTTAAGGTGACAGAGGAAATTAATGCACATGAATGACAGTTGCTCCTGAGAGAGTCATCAGATACAACTGTGAAAAGTCTCCTTTCCTTGAATCTTGCTTGAGAAAGTTGTTAGAAATGTTTGATAGAACAAGATGGACAGTTGCCCCAGGTGGGTCTGAGGTTTGACCTCTGCCACAAATGGTTGCGAGAAGCCATTCTCCACAGTGCCTGTTTGAGTTAATTTCTTTGCAGGATGACACCAGAACGGCTAAATCTCCGATTCTTTTGTCTTGCAGCCCTTTTGCTCTGTTGGTAGATCTAGGGAGATTAGGAATGCGGGACACAACATCACTATGTACGAAGTTTGTATCAAATGAAAGGATTCAATTTTCTGCCAAGTTGGGGTTTAACCTCTCCTAGATCCTGAGTTGTGTGTAATTAATGGATTTTCAATATCTTTCAGCATTTGACTTTCAGAATTCTCTCCAAAATTAATCTTAAAGATGTTTCAGTATTCTGCCTTCAGGAAGACAACTTGCTTTTAGCTGATGCCATAATTTTTGGTTTCGGTTTTTGGATGTCATGTATCACTCTGATTAAATGTCTCTTTCTTGCAGAAGGCTATTCTCAGGAAGAAAAATATCAAGCTATTATCTAACAAATGTGTGGCAGTTAGTGCTAGCATGGGCTAGTATATTTTTAATGGCAGCAATCTCTTCCATTTTGTTGCATGTGAACAAAACCTCTTGCCTGCTTTATATCATCAAAGAGCTTGTCCAGATTTGGTGGTTTTAGGTTGGGTAACATTATGATGGACGAGTTGACAGTTCATTAAACCAAAGATTTTTTCCGTCCACAATAGTCTGTCTTCTGTGTGTTTACTATTATTAAAGTCTGCACAATAGCATCTGTAAATAAGACATGCCTTTCCTCTCCACTAGCGTCGATGACTGGTGGATGCCTACTAACAGAAAGCCAGCTAGAGTCCTGCTGAGCTAACTTTTAATTCAACAACACAGTGTGTATAAGTACACTAGTGCCATTGTGAAAGAATGGCTTTCTTCCATTAAAGCAATATTACTGGCCCTGATACTCTTGCCTGTCAGATATACTAAGATACAAAACATTTTTGTTTGTCTTCGTAGCAGTTCAGGAACCAACTGGTAGTAAGTACTAGGTATGACCTGTGCAGTTTTACATGCACTAGCTAGCTTCCTAGCTTGTTGAGCCGCTGTGATGTTTGGGATGTACATTCTTTGAAGATTACTTCTAAAGAAAGGCATCCAAATCCTTAATTCGAGATTCTGTCTATTCCTGTGGTGTTTACATTCCAGTATGGCAGAAGATCACTGCAGAAAGAAGAGATGAAAATGCACTTTAAAAAGGGTTTTTCAAAACAGGTCTCCTTAAAAGCATCAGAGTCTTCCACCTCCTCCCCTCTTGTAAAGACTGGGATTAATGTTTTGTGCAGGAAAGAATATATATTAGTAGGCAACTTAGCAGTTTGCCACAGTGCTATTAGTTAGAGAGCCATCCGTGATGAAGTACTGGGCAGCACGTTAGAGAGAGCCTCTTTCACTACTGGAGCTATGTCATTTTATATTAACGCAGCTGCAAAGTTACTTGCTTCTGTTTTTCTGTGTGTTATCTTGATGCTATTGTTTTTACTTGCTACTTAAAAATGACAGCCTCATCATCTTCCAGAGCACTGGCTGCTTCCCCCCCCCTTTTTTTTTTTTGTAGTTTCAACTGTATAATAAAAAGGATCAAATATTTAAAATTGCTCGCATGTTACTTTATTAAATGCATTTGTAGGAGGATGGGAATAGTTACTGTGCGGCTTTCTTGTAGCATTGAATCTTCCAATTGTTTAGTTTTGAATTCACTCTACTTAAAATATGCAGCATTTTTTTTTTTTTTAATTTTGTGTGAATATGGCGTTCATTAAAGGGACTAATAACAAAGGCTAAAGCTTGGCACAGTGTGGCTGTTATGCAAGCTTTCCCACACGCAGTCCTGCCAGTACCCCTCAATTCTGACCTGCAATAATACCCTTGCTATTCTAGTCCTGGGCCTTGCCTGAACAGCGGCTGCAAACTGTGTCAAATCATGTGTGTGTGATTTTTGTGATATAGACAAATGAGGTATTTAAATTTGGTTTTACTTCTGACCTTACAGTAAGCCATAGGTATTTGTGTAAACAATTTGAGCAACTCATTTCTTAATAAACCAGGCGTGATGGCTGTAACAGTAGCAGTAAAAAGAAACTGATGAACAATTTCAAGATATACCAAAACCCCGCGTTTTTGTATGGGAAGGTAATCAGTTAGAAAATCTATATGCTGATTCAATTATTGTTAACTTTAAGAAATTTTGAACATACCTCTGGTGCAGTTGGGATTCTCTGTCTTATGTGTTTTTAGCAAGTATTTAAAGGATGCAGAAAGATGAATTCTTTTCACAGATTATAATTTATCTTAATAAAGATGGCATCAGACACTCAGCCATCATTGTGGTATAGCAGCAGGAGTGAAAAGATCAATCCCTCGAAAGGATTTGTGCTCATAGAATTATAAGGGGTTTTTTTGTTTGTTTGAATTTTTTTTTAGAGATGTTAATAATTTAAGGTAACTTTAGTTAGTGAATGATCAGCAACATGTGGTATGTAAACTCTCGTGGAGAGCGATGCTTTAAATGCAGACAATGCAAATGAGCATTCCAGCAAGCAAAACAAATTCACCTCCATGTATGCAAATACTAAATCCCAGTAAAACATTGATTTTAAGATTAAAAATAGCCTTTCTGCTATCCGAGCACCTATGTAACACTGCTTCTGTCCTTTAAAAAACAATTTTATGAAGAAGCAGTTGAACCAAAATTGAAAAAAGGGGGCATGTAGCCTTTCAGGCTACGATGATTAGTATTAAGATGAGTTGCACTTTAGCTAGGCTGAAACTTGTTCGTAACAGAATGTTAAATACTTACTGAAAAGAAAGATTATGTCTATCTAGTTACACCATTCCTTGATATATGCACCATGTCAGAGTGCCATTGTCTCCTGGGTAAAGACTGAGAGTTCAAATACCCACTATCTCTCCCCTGGTGCTCCAAATGCTCTGCTTTGAAGTTTTTATAATCCATCTGTCATCTTCTAGCAGGGAGGGCACATGTTCTGTACCACTCAATTATAGAATTCTCTTTTGCCAGCTACAATGAGACAGGAAAGAATGTTATGGGTGGTTGAGAGAAACTGTCAGATATACTAAATTCCTGGGATTCATATAGATGATGTTATTCCAGTGTAGGAACACAGCATGCATTATTGTTAAAATGTATTAGGGATACATCTTGTATTGTACAGTTTAAGCATTTTGATATTTGCATAGTTTTGTTAATATTTGATTTTTATTTAAAAAAAGAGAAGCAACCACATAGTCTGAGGTTTGATCATTTCATTTGTTTCAGGCAGAAAAAAGTGACCAAATATGCATATATTTTGGAATATCGGAAATTATCATGGTTTCTGTTACAACAGTGAAGTGGAAAAATTGTATTGTTTTTGTGTAAGAGCTGTGGAACAGTGGAAGTGTTTACAGACTGGTAATATTTGCCATACCGATTGTTTGTATTATGATATGAACTGAAGGCCTGAAAATTATATGTGCTACCATCTGGTGAAAACAGAAGCAGCATTTCATTATGTGATGCATATAAACACTAGAAGCAGTGTATTCTGAAAGTATGGTTAATATTTTGCTTAAAGAAATTTACCTTATAGGGACCTAGCTTGTTTGATAGCACGCTGGCTTTTCATGTACTTAGTCCCTGGGGTGATTTGATTTGTTGTCTTATGTGAAATGAGTTTGATGATCTCAGCTAAGTCTCTAGTGGATAGTAATTCATGATGTAAGACATCCCACATAGTTTTGCAGAGGCTGGCATAATTTTAAAATTGTGTGTTTTGCTTAGGATAGGGCCAGTATGTGTTGCAACTGAATTTATTTGAATACGTAGTTTTTTGGGACAGCTTTATAGTACCAGTACCTGCAAATGTTGTTGTTTACATAAATGCATCGTCTGATGTGAGTCAACAGCCACCCTCAAATTTTGTTTTAAATATCACAGAATCATTTAGGTTGGAAGAGACCTTTAAAATCTAGTCCAACCGTTAGCCTAATGCTGCCAAGCCCACCACTAAACCATGTCCCACATGTACACGTCCTTTAAATACCTCCAGGGATGGTGACTCAACCGCTTCCCTGGGAAAGGCAATATGCGTCTTTATGGGATCCCTTTAAAGCTCCCGAAGTGGACAAGAGGCTGTGGGAGTCTCCAGGTGGTACAGACCCCTTCGTAAGCTGAAATCTAACTCTAACAAACGTGTTCCAAGCAGTCAGTAAGACAACTTCTTGCTCAGACCCTATCTGCAGTATAAATATGTCCTCCTCTTCCAAACAAGCAGGAATCCTGCCTTTTCTGGAACCTGGCAACTGCTTTCAGATGAAACTTAGTATGGTGGCTGGCTATTTTGCAGTCTGTCACCTATCTGTTGGGTCCTCCGTGTTCGAAGTGAGGGTTGGGGGCAGTGGAAGGGAGATGTCCCTTTCCAATTAAGGAGGTAAAGGGATCATCCTGTGGCTGGTTTCTGGTAATAGATCCCCACGTGTGTTTGCGCTAGGAACAGAAGGCAGTATCTGTGTTTATCTGACATGGGTTGCTTACAGTAAAATTGGAAAGAACTCTTAAAAAAACACTCCAGTGGAGAAATTGAATAAATTGGAGTAAATGTGATTTAAGATAAAATGGTCCTTCCCCTTCACCGTGTGGGACCAGGACACTAGTCAGAAGCAGTTTTGAAGGAGTTGACTTGCTTGTTGCACCTCATTTGGGTTGCAGTTATGCACTTGGAACTGGCTATTCTTTCTCACCAGCTATTATGACCAGCTTCCTGATGCTGAAGGCAAATGAAAGAATTTTGGAATTGGACTCTCCTTGGCTACCATTCACTTCAGTGGAGCTGCACACAGATGTCCTGTGGGGAGGTGGTCATGAAGCACCCTTGAAAATAGGGGTGTGAAGTGCAGCCCTTGGTGACAGAGCTGTACTTTTAAAAGTGAAAACATTCCGCACTGAGGTTTTTGCACAGAAATGACCTATGTTGAATTACCTGCTGCATGGGCTACTGTGGCTAAGCTCTCTTGACCCCTGCTCACATGGCTCGCTCTGACCACAGGTGGGAACTACCCCCATGCACCGAGGGACCTGCCATTTCCAAAGGCTTTTAGCTCTAAAATTGCCAGGCTATTATTAATTTTTGTGTTGGATCTCTCAGTCTTTACTCATCTATTACTCCCATTAGCCTTGAGTTAGCTGAAACTTAACTCTGATTTTGTTCATAATGCTGAGACTGGACACCCTGAGCTAGGAGATGGAAACTCACTTCTGCTTTTAATCCTATCTTCTAGAAGGCACCAGATATTTTCTCGCTGTATTTGTATAGTAGCCAATGCAAATTTTGAACAACATTTCCACTAACTGTAGATTAGTTTTTATATATGCTTTACCTTTAGTATGTTAATTTAACCTGTACATTGACAAGGAAATATACCACTAATCCCATATTCTGATGTTTTATTCACACTTAGAAGCATTTTTTTTAAATTATCAAAGAATAGTTTTGCTTGTTCTGCTGTTTTCTTCCTTTTGCTTAGCTCTTCTTGCTTATCTTTCATTATTTCTCTTCAGCAGGTTGGTTTTTTTTTAATTTCTTTCTCTTTCTTCTTACTTTCTCCTTCTCTCTATCTTACAGGTATACACTAACAGTAGAAGCCCCAGTTGGAAGATTGTCAGTGAAGAACAGAGTTTTTAGGTCCTAGCAGAAACTCCATCACAGTGAAAAAAGTGAAGACTGCAGTTTGCAGGACCTAGTGAAACCTTGAGAGTGTGAAAAGTATTTGCGTTTACTCTCAAACTTTCACTGGGTCTCCTAACCTGCACTCTGAGGGCTTCCACTCTGTTTTAAGCCTGCTGTATCACAATTTTGTGTAAATGGCAATAAATGAAAGTAGCCACGCAGTTGTTGGTATGTTGGAATGTCAGCAAGTCTTGAATTAGTATTTTGATGTAGACACTTCGTGTAAATTTGTATTTACTTAAGCCTAGGTGTTTAAAAACAGCAAAAAAAAAAACCAACCAAAAAACCCCCCACCAAACAGCAAAACCCAAAACGAACCCCCATGTTTTTTTTAATACATTTATTAAACTATGATTTTAATGGTACTGTTTACCAGTACTGAGACAAATGTAAAAGTATTTATTCACTGGAATTTTCTGGATATAGCAAAATTCTTTTTGCCCAAGCAATTAATATTTTGGATGGGCAAGTAAAATATATGGTTTTCTTGCAGTTTATACATCCTTTTCACGGTAAATAATGCCAAATAGATTTAGTATCTGGACAGATAATTTTTTCGTTATCATTTGAAGGCCTGATTTAAAATATACTACTTTGAGAAATACAACATTGAGATTTTAACCAGCCATGTTGTGCTACAGCTTATTGTTCTGTTGCAGGGATAATGCATTTATGTTTGAGTTCTTTTATACATTTATATGTTATATATCATCACGGCTTGCTTTGCGATCTTCTGTTTTATTAAGCTGGAAATTTATAAAGATGTGTATTTTAAAACTACTGATCTTTAGGTAGTATGTTGCAGTTTGAGAAGTATGTTTTGTTTGTTTTTAAGCTTAACCTTTTTTTACTGTCCTTTCTGTATTTTCCCATGAGATTAAGGTCGTATTTTTTATGCATGTTGAAAAATATTCACTTATCAGTATGGGTGCAACTGTAAACAAGTGATAAAGTGACAACATTTACAACAGCAAAACTGACAGCATTTGCTTTAATTTTCTGCCATTTTTGTAATTATATCAATCAAGACCAAAACTAAAATGATATTTTAGCATGCTGTAAGAAATGAGGAATTCAGATCTTAAAAGACCATTACAATTAGCTTTGAAACATTCACCATTTTAACATAATTGTTTCATATAGCTTATACGTCTTCATTTACAGGCAAATATTCTGTTGATCTTTTATAAACAAAGTAGCACCCATCTGCTTCTTGAGACACTCCTGGCGCCTATTCATTGCAAAAATAATACATGTCCTAATGACTTCCACATATTTTGAAATCTCCCTTTTGAAATTGGTCTTGGCAGATTATTTGCAGGTACTTGAGTTGCATCTGTTTGCAATTTTGCAAATGCGGAAGACTTTAATGTTGAGCACTGCAAGAGGGCTATTTTAATCCTCAGATAACATAGGCTGTCATCAAAAGCCACATTTATCTTTTCGAAGGTGGGGCAAATGTTTAATGTTAAAAGACAGTAAAAGGTCAAGGTCAAGGCTGAGGTCTGAATATTTTCCTTTCATAAAATTGTGTCTTTTGTCATTTACTTCTTGCATTTCTTTCATTTAAGTTTCAGCTTAGCTTCCCATTGCCAAGAGGATGTTTTGCTGATAAAAATGAAAGATCAGGAAGAGAGTAAATCTGAAATAATTGTGAACTTCGGTCTGTTGTACTTATTATTACCATGTGGTTAGCAGCTGACCAACTTAAGCCGTTTTTATTTACACGACAAAACTGAGCAGCATTGTCCTAGGAAAGTACAACTTTTCTTTTATTCAATCACTAGACTATGTTAAAATGGAGTTAAGGGTCTCCCTTCATCTCACAGAAGCGAGGAGGTAAGGTTGAAATGACATCCTTAATGTACCTCGTTGGGCCTTGTTATTGCAGCACATATGGTACACTATGAAGGATTACCAATTGTTAGAGGACCCCTGCAAGAGTTGGGCACGGTGGGGGTGAGTTAAGGATGACGTTTCAGCTCTAATTCCTCTCTTGTTTTCCCTATTACCATTAGACTGTTAATGTGGGTTTTGGTTGTTGGTTTGGGGTATTTTTTTTTGAGACTAGATTTTGTCTCTGGAACATTAAAATGTGCCTCTTCCTGCATGAAAAGGATCAATGTTTTAATACAGAGGGAATCGGAGACCAAGAGCTTTTACAACTGGCTATTTCTAGGCAGCTACTTTGTGTTCGTGTTGATGTGTGGTGAGAATAGCTGGAAACCCGAAAATGTGCCAAGGTTTTAAACGCCATGAGGTTTAGTATGAAAGAGGACTGACTGAGTGACGTTATTCCCACGTTTCTTGATTAGCTCTGTGCTTAATAAGAGTGTGCGCTTACCTCTGAACTTTCACTGAAGTAACGGAAAGTTTGCTGCACGTAGAAAGTTTAACAAAATGGCTGTGAGGTTGTTGTTTAAGAAGGTTTCCTGCGGGGCAGCAGCCACCTCTAAGGTGGAACAATAAAGCTATTTTTACAGCTTGTAGCAGTACAGGACAGGAATAAATACATCAACCAGATAAAATTGCTGTGAGAACTGAGGTGGTGGGATGGTAGTATTTAAGATAGCATTTGACCAGGGGTTACAACTTCAAAAGTGTCTCGGGGAGCTACATGCCTGTGGCTTACATCTTCTGAAGTGTGCAGCCTTTTGGGTTTTTAGGTGCTTGATCTCCATTTTAGTGGGATTTAGGTGCCTGAATAAGGGTCAAGGGCTTGCATGCCTTTGGGCTTCTGGCTGTGTGTTCAGTTTTCAAAAGGACATTATACACATTGCTAAAAATGTTTCCCAGGGCGGTAAATTTAATACAACCAGAGTGCTAGGTACTACTGTGAGATGTTTGCTATGGCCAACTGGAATTTTCCTTTTCAGTCTTAAATGGAAATTAAGCTTACAGATCAGCCTGGTCTGTCTCTATTATCTTGGCACACTGATTCGGTGCTGTCTTATAGGATGTAGTGCCACCTCCTCTATCAGCATGCTGCCTCCTCATTATCATTTAATTATTTATTGTTTCTATTGCAGAACACTTGGGTCTACTCAGTGAACAGCTGTCTATGCTGGGGTGGAGCTGAGTATTTGGGGAATGAGTAGGTAGAAGTAGTTGCAGCAGCAGTGAGGATGGAGTTGTTGAAGAATCTTTGCTGCTTAGGAAGAAAGGGTTGTTTCTTAAGCTATGGTACAGGAAAAAATAGCAGGTTTGGGAGTTATTTGTAATTTTTGAGACGGAGAATAAGGAACCACACTGAAGGTGGCAAGGAAATGGCATCACCAACTGATGGTGATAAAGAAAGTAGGGAATGACAGATCAACAGGCAAGATACATAGTTTAGTTTTATCCATTCAAGTTTAAATTGGCAGCAACATAATGCGAAGAGGTGGTCTGATGTGCAGGCAGACATGCAAGGCTCAAATAGGAGACAAGCGTAGGAGGTAGATGAGGGCGTTACCGATACAAACTTGGCAGAAGGCACATCAGCAAAAAGATCACTTAGAGAGGAGCGCAGGAGGGAAGGGTAAAACATAGTTGTGTGGGACTCCACAGAAAATTAGAATAATGTTGTAGCAAATCAGATACTTCTAGGAACAACTCAGTGACAAGAATTGCAAATGAAGATAGATTCTGAAGGAATTGAGGGATCCTGGTTGCTCTCTTGCTGAAGCATTGGCATGGTTACATTCGTTAGATCTGGTGGGACAGCAGCACAAAGTGTTCATCTAGTTGGGAGCAATTGTCATTATTGTTCATACGCTCTGAAAAATGTATTGTGCAGTTACTGCAGCCAATTTTCAAATGATAACTTAGCCATTATCCTCACTTTTTATGGCTCAAAATATGAGTCCACATTATGGATTTGTGTTTTGCAAAACTAGCAACCTATCGCTAAATGTTTATGCACTTCTACAGTGTGATGTGTGCTGATAGCCATATTAGATGATGTTTTTTATATCAAAATTATCTTATTTTGCTTATGATCTTTTCTCTAATCAATTCCCTCTTATTTTCTTAGCTAAAAAAAAAAAAAAGATCCTTTTTTGGGGATTTGCAGGCAAGGTTAAGTGAATGGTCTACCTGCTTCCTCATACACTGGCAGTGGGGTGACAGAAGAGTTACTGGTCCTTACTCACTGGTCTCTGAACGGGTTTGTGCTGCCTGCTCTATGCTGAACCATTCCTTCAGGCAGGAAGATACTGCCTATCTCTATGCTTTTTTTGTTGTTGTTGAAAATCAGAATAGGGTGATGCTCTCTTGGGAATTTGTGTGAATGCACAGGACAGCTTGGGTCCCTGTAATGATCTTCACTTTGTTTTGCTGTTGCTCAAGCCGAATACACCCAACCATTCTGCTTAAGAAGCAAGTCCTGTCCTCTTGTTGCTTCCTCGCTTTTTTATTGTCTTTAGAGGCATATTGATGTTCACCTGCCCAGATATCTTTACAGCTACTAATGAAAAAATACCTACATTAACAACATAGACACAAGTGCACCTTGGGATGAATGTATTATTTATAAAGACTTACCATCACACCCCTCACAGTTACATTTTATGCAGCTTGTGGGTGTACTCCTGTGTCTTGTTGGCAATGCAATTAGTTGCACTGTGGGAGATTCCCAGGTTCAAAGCCAGGCATGTAAAATCTATTTCACCCCTTTTTAATATGTGGGTCTTTTTGTAAGCGAAAAGAAAAAACCCAAAATCATGTCACCCCTTCACAAAGCAGAATAACACTTTTTGTGAAAATCTTATAAAGTCTGATCCAGCCTCTACTGCTGCTTTAATACATCGCAGCTCAGCACAGTTGTACTAGACCAATACTGCTCTGCAGGTGGAAGTGTGAGGGCCATTGAACACTTTGAGTTTTTCCAGTGGATCACAATTACAGAAACATCTGTGCTAAATAACTTTGTGCAGATGCACTGTGAAAATTCAGTGTTCAATAGCCCTCAACATTTCTAATTTCTTACTTGTGGTGGTGTAGTTTAGAAGTTGCACATTGGGTTGCAGTATAAGGCATATTGGAAACATTTGTGAAGGGCCTTTTCAGAATGCTTATGCTGCAGCGAAAGTGATCCCAAGCGCTTTCGTTTCTTTATTTAGACTTATTCCATTTAAAAAGGGACAAAATGCATGCTAAAGATGTTATCGGTGTTATGCTGTGTGAGAGTGGTCTGGTATGTTGGATTGACAAAAAATTAAATTTTCGGGGGAATTAGTAAATTAGGGACAGGAGGGAAACTTGGAAAAGCTGTTTTAAAGCTATGCTACAGTGAGGTCATACAATTTGAGAAAGTTGAATTGCGTATGTTTCCTCAGCATACGTACTCCCTACCTTGCATTCACTTTCATTTAGGTGCTCGCTCTATTGCAACAGCAGGAACGAGGAGGAATACAGGAGTAATTCTACTAATGCTTCAAGTGGTTTCAGGCTTAACTTCCATAAAACAAGTGAAAGGTGTAAATGCAGGTAGTGTTTTGTTGCTTCTTTTTATGGGGCTAATTTAATCTTTAACATGATCCATGAAAATGCTTTAAACAGATCTTGATTTTGGTTTCAGTGGTGTCTGCAATGCAGGAGTGATTTGCTAGAATCTTTTTCTACGAGACACCCACTGAGGGGCTTTTAGTACTTCTCTCCTTCATCAGGATATCTATGAAATTGTCTGGCCTGGAGTTAACTATATATTTCAATTTTAAGCCTAGTCTGTTGGGATAGGCAGCAAAGGGACAAGTCATGTGGTAGGAGTAGTGTGATATTTATCCTCTGTTCCTCATAGGCTGAGCTTATCCCATATCATGGCAGTCAGCCCAGCTCAGCAAAAGCCATTTCCACTTCATTTCTCAATGTCTGATTTTGCTTCCATTGAAGTTAATGGCAAAACTCCCACTGTCTTCAAGTGCAGAGGGATCAGATGTTCAGAGGGCTTGGCTACACTTTTAGAGCTTTCATCTACTTGGAAGTCAAATATTGCCCTTAACTTCTTTTAATCTCTCTGAAAACTTAAGGTTTACTTTTCTCCCAAGTATTTCTGTAGCCTGATGTTTTACATTTCTGTGATTTTACTGGTTGATGAGAACTTGTCATTACTGTTTTATGTTTTGGTTCCTATAACAATAATTTTACTTTGATGAAAGAATAGAAATTTGTTTCCCTACGATCAGATTTTGTTGCCGTACTTTAAATCATTGCAGCCTTTCCACGGGCTTAGGCTCTTGTTAACAAAGGTCATAATATGACTAGTCATACATAATTATTTGTGTTAATGAAATACTTGGCTGCATTTATGGTCCGTTCGGCAACAAGTATGAGTCTGATAGAGACAAATATGTTTTTCAGTGTGGATTTACATACATTTATGGATTAGAATCAGGCATTCCTCCTTTTATAGTCAGTGTAGGTTTAACTAGGTTAAAAGGTTTTCCTGAATATTCATCCATTTGAAATAAGCTGCTGGTTTAAGTTTTGCACAAATTAAAAAGTACATAAAAACTGGAGGAGGAGAAGCGAGTTGAAAAGAAATGAAAAACTAAGTATATTTAAGTTTTATGGCTTACAAACCCCCAAATTTCAGAGCTTTGTGAAATTAAAAGGTTAGCTATGAATAACCACAATCAAATCTTTTCTTTTGTCCAAATTTAATTCAAATGAGATTGCTCCATATTGACTTCTAATGCTAAAAGGCCACCCATCATGGAATCCCTGCAGCCAATGAAGCAAGCAAGTGAATGCTTTCTTAAATGATGCTAATCAGTCCAGAGAGGCCTGCCCTCTATCCCCATCAGTATTCTGTAATTCAGATGTGCTGATAACCTGAAATTGAATGTGTCAGTATGCAGACATGTGAAGAAAAAAGGAAACTAAAAGGCAAAAGAGGCAGCTATAGAGACAATGCCTGTTTGATTTTTTTTTTTCTTCCAAGTGAAGAATAAAAAGAATAGTTGGTAGTTGTTCTCAAATGCTTACTGGAGCTATCCAAGAACATACAGAGAATTCATAAATAGGCTAGACAGTCAATTTCCAAATTTCCAAATTGAGAGGGAATAAAAAAAAATAAAGAACAAAAAACCAACAAGCCCTAGACCTCCAAATAAAATAAATTTTAAAATTATAATACCAACAGGTTAAAGTGTTTTTGTGTACCTAAAAAGGTTCCATTCTGAATGTTTTAAAAAGAGGGGGCTCCTCCTAGCCTTGTGTTATCTAGCAGAAGTCAATTATTACATCTCTTTTACATCTTGTTTTTTTTCAAACTTTAGATTTAAGCTGTTCCATATCACATCTGGTTTAAACTTTGAACAGACACTTTCATGTCAGATGCAGATTTTCTTCTGCAGAGTGACATACGTTTGTTGTTGTATTAGACGGTATTGTATCAAAAAAAAGATTGGCTTAATTTTTCTGTGACTTCCTTCGATGTAAAAATTATTTAACTTTCTGAAGTAATTCTTGAAAAAATTTTGGGTCTCATTCTGTTCTGTTGTGCACGTGGAAGTGGCAGGCACACACCTGAAGGCAGAATTGGGTCCCATATTCGTAAATGTTCTGCTGCTTCTCATGGTGGGTGTTGAAGATATTGCTTGAATTTGGATTTGACCCACTGGGTTTGTATTTTATCTATTAAAAAAAAAGAAGCATTGGAATATATATTCTGTAATTTATCATGTCTATGCTATGTAAGCTTTTTTAGATGTTAGCAAGGGAAGATCTCCACTGACAGCTTCTGTCACAGATTTATCAGGAAGAGGAATATGATACTAGTGGCAATGCTCAGATGAAAATTGGGACACGGAGAGAAGATGTGCTTGTTAACCAAATCATACCAATACAGTTTCCTTATGTGTTGTGGTTTGTGATGCCATCGAAAGCCATTTAGCTTTTTTCTGTCAGTGAGTCGCAAAGGGGGGCAAGTGTCAGCATTTCCCATTAATAATGGGAAAGTGGGAACATTTGGAATTGAGGCAACTTGTCCAAGTTTGAGGAGTAGGTCAGCTGGCAGAGCTGGGAAGGGAACATGATCTCTTGAACGCGGCACTGCCTTCCAGTTGGTGCTGTCAGCCCTCGGTGCCCTTCCCAAGAGCTCGTCTGTCCTCGGAGGCGCAGCCACTGGGAGGGGGTGTGTGGTGGCTTGTGGAGCAGCAGTGTCTGTGCCCGGAGGGCTGCTTGGTGGCCATGGGCTCACCTGGCCATGACTCAAAACTTAAAATTGAGGAAACTTAAAATTGAGTCATGGTGGCCATGACTCAAAACTTAAAATTGAGGAAACTGACTGAAAAACTAACAGTTCCCATCTTGCATGCTGGATTTGTCATTCTGCCTGCTGTTACAGGGCATCTGCAGAACTTGCTGTAGGCGCAATTATTTGAGGTTACTGTGGCACAATAATCTCTATTGGAGAAGATTCGCCCTCTGAAGTTCCAGGTAAAGACTAGCATAGTTTTCAGGCCTGACTGAGAGTGTTTTAAAGGGTTTGGTAACTAGTTTTCATCCCAGAGGCCCCGGTGTGCACATTCCATTCCTTAGTGCCCCCTCCGCTGGTCTCGGTGCCTACCGCTCCTTGAGCAGAAGGGGAGGGAGGCTGCCATGGCTCCCCAGCTCTGCTCTCAGCCTGGTGGGGCAGCTCCTGTCAAACAGAGAGCTGGGGACAGGACATCAGTGTCCTCCACCACGGGTGGTGAGCAGGTTCCTGTTGACTCGCGTGCTTATGGCCTAATGCTCCCACCATTAGCCTGATTTTTGGTGTGCTGAGAACTGCAGCTTCTGTTAATCAGTGGGATCTAAGTGTAATTAGCATTTATGAAGGGACCACTCGGATGCCCTGCTGCCACAGCTTTCCAAGTCTGTTGATGGAATGGAAAGAGACCAAGAACCGAACCCTGTTCTCTGGTCCCCTGTCTGCCACCAGGAGATTAGAGGCTAGCCTGAACGGCATGGAAATGACATCCTGAATTTTAATTATTTATCTCTGCACTTTTTTATATCTTCTCATTGCTTGGATATTTCATCTTATCTTAAAAATATTTATTTGAAATTGTCAGTGATCAAAGGCTGGGAAACAAAACCGAGCTGGATATGATTTTTTTAATTATTATTTATTTTTTTCTTTTGGAGGAAATTGGAGTGTCAGGATAATTCTTGTGTATGCAAACTTTACAAGATGAAGCCAATGCAAATGTTACATCGTTAAGCTTCGTAGTAGAAGATTAAAACTAACATACATATATATGATCAATTTTGCCTACTGTGAGAATTCAAAGATAACTGGTACTTCTTGTTTTTAATTCAAATTAAGTGATTTTTACTTGATCATTTTATACACACACACATACTCACTCCCTCACAAGCACACGTCTGTGTACTGAATTGATAAAGAAAGAACTCTGGTTAAATAATCCACTTTTGTCTGACAACGGAATCAGTTATAGAGGTGCAAATATGCAGAAAGCTATTTGGAAATGCATCCTCGTAGTTGTCAGGTTTTATTATGCAGGAAGGTGTCATGTTTGTTACGAAGCTGAGTGCAGATGGCAGAGTGGAAGAAATGGATCACTAATTTTAACAATGATTAATGAACAGAGATAGAAAATGAATTACATTGGACTATCGGAGGCAAGAAATATTTTTTAGAAAATTTTGACTCATCTGCTGTGCTGTTCTCTGTAAATTATTTTCTGAAATTCTATATGTTGTCAACAGTTGACTGCATTTTCCATTACTGTCTATTTCTGTTCTTAAGTACTTTTGTGTTATTAGAGATACATAATTTCAAAATACCAATACATTCCTGATTACTTAGAGAAAACGTATGTAACACTATGAATGTTCCAAAGTCTCTGGCCACAAATGTCCTGTTCTGTACCACTTTCTCATTCTTCAGCATTTTATCACTACGTTAGAAATATTTAGTGTAATTTTATCCTTTTATTAATGAAAGGCAGTAGTCGGGGCAGAAGAGTTGTTCTGTGTTTTTTGTAAAAATAGGGAAGAACCTAGACGCAAAGTTAATACTAAAATGCAGCCAAGTGGGTTAGCGTGGCTTTACGCTTGCAGTGCTGATTCCACCATTTGTGATTTCACAGTCTAACCGGGAGAAACATACACACAGCTGCTTTTTAAATTGCTGCCACCCACGTGCTCCCCTCCTTCGCTATAAACTCGACTGGCGCACACGCGCTCCCCGCACTGTACCCACCCATCAGCGGCCAGTCTCGCCCTTCCCAGGCTGCAGGGGGAAGACAGAAGTTGCCACCAAGTTATAATTTGTTGTTTATCCTGGTTTATGACCTGTCGGGGTGTGCAGCCTCCCCAGCCAGCCAGAGCTTCTTGCCTTCAGATCCGAGAGCTGTGTGGGGCTCGCCCATCCTCCAAGGAGGATTAGTTCTGCTTGGAAAGACCTGTGCCCTCCCCCCCCCCCCCCCCCCCCCCCCCCGCCCTGCTTCCCTCCAATATTAAAATATATTTTAAAAAAAGAAGAAAAATGCAGTGACTGAAACAGAATTAAATGTTTCCATTGTCAGTTATACAGAGGTCTGGCAGTTGAGGTAAAATAGGGTCCAAGGCTGGCTGGCTGTTGAGCAGCACCGTGAGGTGTTTGCAGGGGAGGGAGAGGAGGAGCAGGGGTCTGGCGGGTGCGATGCGGTGCCTGGCTGCCTGTTTTGCAACAACTGCTGTCAGCCTGCCCGCGAGGCGCGCAGGTGGATGGTGTTAGAAGTGAGGGGAACCCGGGGTAGTTAGGAAAACAGTGCCTTGGTGGTTTTGGAAAGCTCGCTGGTGTGTGTAAGTCCTGGATGCCTTTTGATGGCATCACACCAAATCTCTCTTCTGGTCTCCGGGGCTGGACAGTTGCCTGTGGTCCAGCTTTGGTGTTGAAAGGTAGATGGATGTGGTTTTCCTGTGTCTCTAGAGTGTTTGTGTTGTTATTTTGGTGATCGTCGTCCTGCTAAGCTTTGGTAATTCATCGGATGACGGTTAATTGCATTGTTACTACCTGATCCTACACATGAAGCAAAGCTTAGACCTCTTTAAGAGGTTTTGTTCGAGGCAGGAACGTGCCCCTGTTTACATTTGATCTGAATTTGGCCTGTCACATCTCATTAACCGTGTGTGGTAGGTGACTCTACTTCACTCCATTGCTGAGACCTCCTCCTGTTTGATGCTTTATGTTAACATGGTCCTCTGTACTTTCTGCTGTTTGAGGACCTGATCCTTTTACTTGTGTGAAGAGCTCATTCAAGAAATCTCATTGATTTCAAGGAGACTGACTGTGTGCAAAAGAAGTGCTTGGCAGGATTTAGTCTTAGGCAAGCAGCTTTATTGCTAGAGTATCCACTTCTCCGTATGCAAAGTAATATTCTAAAGATTGCTTGCTGTTGTGTAAAAGAAAACAGTAATTCTTGGGGTAGGTGTAAAATTACTAAATAAATTTGTGTGCTTTCCACGTAAATGATCTCTTTCCTGCAATGTCAGACTATGGTGGGAGACACATCTTTCCAGAGAGGCATGCTGGGCTTGTGAGCAAACAGCAGTTTCGTGTCCGTTGCCTCTTTTACAAGCGTCGGACTCAATCCTGCTGCTGCTAAGTTTAAGGCAGTTGTGATTTTTAACTTTAGAAGCTGCAGGAGAAATAGACTTTGAGAACTTCAGACTCAAGCTTCCAGGAGCTTTAGTCATAAAAACAGGTAAATAAGATGCTCAGGAATGACTAACGCTATCTAAATTGTGCTTACATCTGCAGAAGTGCTTGAAAAAGTCATTGCTCTTCAGAATACATCAGGGGAGGTTCCCCTGTAGCATTTTGGGTCTTGGAATGCATAAACTAACCTGGAGTAATTTGAACTTTTATCATCGATTTACATCCGTGGCCAAGATTTGTGATATCTTCCATATTCTCATTGAAGGTGTGCCCTAATCTTGCTAAAAGTGTTTGAGAACATTTTAAATGACTTTATGAATGACTCTAACTCTAGTATTTTGCATGTAATTATGGTCCTGGTGGGAACATACTTCAGAAAAACAACTACTGGAACAATACAAGTCCTGCTCAGGTTACATAGCATATGCTAAACACTGAGAAAACATACACCGTGCTTTAGTGAACAAGGTAGGGGAATGCTCCTGGGAGCCAATTTAGAATGTGACTTAAGGGAAGCGTGGCTTTTTGTCTCTGTTTCTTTTGGCAAACTGGTAAAACGGCAGTGGTGGCTGGAAATCTCTGGTAAGCCCCTGAGCTTGCTCTGCCTGTACAGAGACTGGTCTGTACCTAAGACCTTCATAAGGATGGGTAGGTGTTAGCTTTTGACCTTACCCTTGTTTTAGGAAATTAGTATTGCTCTCATACGGTCTTCTTCTACCTTGTCCTTGTGTGGCAGAGCTAAGCATGGGCTGTGGAACTTGAACAGAGGTACAGGAGAAATGAGGCTTTGGCAGACCACTGCTGTCACTACAGTAGTACTGTTTGCCACCTTGGTAATAAACGCTTAAAATGCCCTCCTGCCCCCTGCCCTCCCCCTTTTTTTTTTTCTTTAATAGAATCAGTATATATGCAGTGAAGTGTCTGTGTGATCAGTGTGATTTAGATTCTTCAAAATTTCCTGTTTGATATTATAGTTCTACTTTAATATGTTACTATATACATAAAGGCATGGTTTTCTACCTATTGAGATGTGTTATTTAACTAAACATTGGTAACATTGCAGACATGAGGGTCTGGGTGTGAATAAAAATCCCCTGTGGTCCTTCTTAGACCTCAAGTGGCTCATCTTAATTTCTTATGGCATCTTATTAGTTGAAGCTAATGCAAGTAACCTTAACTAAATTTTGCTTCACTGTTCTATAAAAAGCAGGAAGCACAATGAAAAAAGCCTGTTTTCAAAACATTAGTGTTGTTGATGTGACAGCGTATGTGCAGAAACCATGGCAAAATGTGGGTCCTGCCCCTTGGTTTTCACCATTATCTTGCCTTAACTTAAAATACGATGTTAGAAGAGATTGGTCTGTATCAACGTTGACATTTTCCATGTGAGCGCTTCTTCTGTGTATGTACAGTACTATATGCTATAGAAGATATAATACATTTATTCAATGTATCCATGCAAACAAAGGTGTGTATATATACATTTTTGAAATACAAAATAGTAATACTAATATGAACCATACCATGATCTAGAGGATATCCAGGAGGCCTGTCATACTTCTATTACTTCAGGTAAATAACTGATTGACCTTTGTGGTGTGCTGATACTTCACTAATCAGAACCTGAAATCTGTATAACAACACTTCATTTACTTGATAGACAAAAGAACAATTGCACTTGAAGTAATGTGATTTCTAAATAGACACTGCCTGTCAAAAATAAATGCATTAGAAGTAAAATGTAGCTCAAGGAGACAATTAGCAAACAGAGGTGACACTGTAAACAGGTGCACCCATTATTCCCAAAGCTTGTGGCAATATATTCACATCTTTTAGACTGATGGAAGATCATGTGACAGTTTGGTGAATTATCTATCTGTATCATCTGACTGATGAAGCCTGCTGCAGTTGCAGATCATTTAAAAATGCATCTCACAAATTACATGGTAGCTGGGAAAAAATGCAGGTTTTTCTGAACAATGCTTTTCTAAAGCTATGTGCTGGAATACCTAATTTTTCTTTGAAAGGATGTAGACCATTTCATTATGCTATGTATACAGTCAGTTAAGGTTGTGCAAATTCATTACAATGTTTGTTAATCTATAAAACATTTTCTATTCCAGTTTTAGTGACATTGAATATTTTTTTATGTGCTATTTCTGAAACATTTTTTTCCTATGAGCTGAAAGGGAATAACACATTTTTTATATAGACTTCTTAAATCGCTACTTATCAAGGAAGATTTGAGATGAGAACATTTGACCTACATCTTTTTGTGGGTTATTGGATTTTTTTTTTCTACATAGAAAATGTAAAACAAACAAGAAAGAATCTATAAACAAACTCTCTCTTTCTTTTTCTACTAGACTGTGATGAGAGCAGTATCACTTATGAAATGTCCTCTTATGTGATGTGGTGAAAACTGCCTCAGATGGTGTTTTGTAATTTGATGCACTAACAAGATAGTTACGAATGAAAAATGCATTTTCCCAAGCTATCATTTCATAAGTATTTTATATTTTCTTCTCTTTAAAACTGTGAATTGATGATCGTTTCAGGAGAAGTAGAGTTGTGTATCAGTGGATAGTTATGCCTGATGACAGTTAGGCTCCAACAAGACACCCATTACACCTTAACCATATTATTATATCCTGTTTTGGTTTTTTTGTGCATGTGGTTTTTTTTTTCATTGCTACCAATTTCAATTATAGTTATAATTTGAGGCACCTCTGTGGAACTCGGTACACCGTAAAACGGCCTTTTGTTGTTTGGCACATGCCTATTCCCAACAGAGATGCTTCTGAGATGCTTCAGGATCAGAATTGGAGATATTCATTTTCCCCTACTGTTCCACAGCAAAATCACATAGGTAACACTCCTCTCTAAATGAGCACAAGTAAAGAAAAACTTCAAATCTTTTCAGCAATTGATACGCAGGGGCTTGGTCCTACAAATCCTCTAACTTCTGCTATTAATTGCATGTATGAGCCTAGAGGGGAACTGAACTTGAAATAGGTTGCAGATCTTAGGAAGACTCTGGAAGAAGCTAAGGTTGTTTTAGGGTTTTTCATATAACTGTTCTTTTAGGTAGATGAAGAGCTTTCTCACTCCATATTTGATGTTGAGGCTGGGTTGCTCTTGTATGCTTGTCCTACCCCAAGTCTTTATGTAGATGCTAGCAAAAAGGTTGTGTTTCGCCTGTTTTGCTGTCTGTTTTCAGTGGGTGTCAGATGCCAGTCGTCTTGAAATAATGCTTTTATTAGGAATGGCATAATATTTTCTTGAGGGCTTTTGGGAGGGGATTGCCCTCAGTAGCCCCTCTCAGACTTGACCGAAAGGACTTGTCCTGCACGTCAGGGCAGGAGTAAGGGGAGGGGTAAAGGACAGGTGAGATGGGCCTCCTGCACTGCCCTTCTGCTGGCACTGCTGCCTGAACACAGCTGGCCTACTCCTGTTGAACATCTGGACAGTGGCAGAAAATAACTGTGGCCTTCGTCAGTGTTGGTATGTCAGTGCTTATTGTGTATCTGTGATGGGCATACTTTTGCGTTGTTGTGATTGTACGTATTTTGTAGCTTTTTACTGGTTGCTTCTATATCATCTCTGATCTGTGTTTACAACCAGTGCATGTAGATGTAGATCACTTCAGAGGAGTTTTTATATACCAAGAGTCTGTTTGGATTATGGTTGTTCCTGACTGGCAGCAATCTGACAAAATGCTTTTGAATTGAAACATGCCAATTTTGACTACTTCTATTCAGGAACAGATGGATTGGGATTGAATTTGTCATCGAATGGGGAAAGGGGGAAAGGACCTGAGCTATCTGCAGGGCAGTTGGTCACGTCAAGCCTGAAGCCCTGATCTGCCTTTCAGGTGTGGCTTTGCATAGAACTAGTTTTTTCTGGACGGTGAATGCTAAATTTTACGTTACTTGAGTGGGGAGTAGCTCCAAGATGTGGGACAGTGGCTGATGTGGAGGGCTGTGGGTGAGTGCTTTTGTGGGAGATGTAAGGTGTGAGACTTGCCAGTCCATGGACCTCAGCTTTGCGGTGTTCTGGGTTGCCCAGTGGCAGTGCTGGGTGGGAGGGGAGGGAAAAGGAGAGTTACAGAGGGTATCCTGCTCATTTATTCACCTTTTATTTTCATGGAAACCCTCCAAAGATTGTGACTTCTCTGAAGCACAGCGTGGGAGGAAAGAAAGGAATCTCAAAAACTTTTGCAGGACAGGAAAGTGTTTCCTGCCCAGCTTTCTTTCAGGCTTACCCACTGCAATTTTTTCTTTTGCTATATTTTTCTGTAATGAGTCAAGCCCCTAAAATGTATTATTTCATATTCAAAGTGACATTTTAACATATATTTGCCTGACAATATGACACACACATTGGTTTTAATGAGGGCCTCATTATAAA
>CM036629.1:11060000-11082500 GCA_020746105.1 Trogon surrucura
ACAAGCTGTCACTGTTTTTAGACACTGTGCGACTGAAAACACTGCATGAGGCTGATGTTTATATGTAGCAGTCCAGGAATTTTCTTTTCCTACATGTCCAAATATCATAACCAAAATTCACGTCCTTGAGTTCTGAAATGCTGTGAGCCTCTATGAATGGGACCTGAATCCTGTCTAGATATTACTTCATATTTGGGAAGACCAAATCTGATGACAGGGGTTTTTTAACCATTTACAAAAGGTTTTTGTTCTCTCTGGCCAACATTGTGGGTGCTTAGCTTGACTACCCGTTGGTTCGCTTCTTGTGTAGCTGGGTATACCCGTGGGAAATGAGGTGCCAGATCGGAGTAATGGTTTGTACGTGCTCACCACCCATTACACTCAATACTGTAAAATATATAGTGAGACAATAGGCTTTGCCTTTCGGGGCTTATAATTCAAGTATAAAACCAGAGGCAATTGGCATGTAGAAGAAAAGTAGGCATGAGGAGAGAGCAAAAAAGAAATGTGCTCCTACATGTGAGAAACAGTGGTGATGGCAAACCAGATGTGTACTGCTGAATTCTTGGTAGTTAACTGTGGAAATGTTATAAAGGAGGGGTATGAAGCTTTTACTGGGGTAATTCTGTGTCAGAGAAGTTGTATGGAAGAATTGTCACTCAGAAACCATTTCAAAGCGCGTGATAAAGACTGGCTCAATCTGCAAGTAAGAAGGGAAGGAGTAGGAATCGGGAAATGTTGTGGTAGACCGTGAGAACAAAAAGAAGTAGCCTATATTTGGTGTGGTGGAGAAACCAAAAGAATGAGAAGAGACATGGACGAAGTAGGGTATTCTGTGGTAGCATTTTGCATTGGATGTAGTTGGCACAAAGTGGAGTCTGTAGAGATTCTAGAGGATACGGGAGAAGTGTTGTATTGGTATTGTACTACTGGACGGCTGTGCTGCTTAGTAGTGAACTAATTTGCAGAATTATTTAATGTTGTTTTCATCATCACTAGGAGCCTCAAAATTGTTTCTTCTTAAATCAACAAATGGCATTGGCCAGCAGTGTGGTCCTGTTGGTGCTGACCCATTTAAACCAAACGCAGTGAAATGGCCAAACTCTTAATTATCTCCCCCAGAACTGGAGGATGCAGTTCTGTACACCGCGTTTACTCCATCCTGCCACTGGGCTCTGCAGAGAAGTCAGTGCTTCTCTGGGAAATCAGTGTTGGTAAGGTGAAGCCCTAAGGCTGTGGTGCTTGCACTGGAGTTTCAGAGCCAGAGCCTGCTGTATGCAATAGTTTGGTTGATGCACAAAGTGTATTATTTGGAAGTGACCTTTAATTTCATTTGTTAGACATTCATAGGAATAAACATAGTTAGAATTCTCAGTCATAAATTCTTCAGATTATAGCTTCAGTCGAGTGAACTTTATTTTGCTCTAAGAACGCCCTTTGTTTTTGTTTCTATTTTGCTTACTAATGTAATGGCCCTAAATTCACTACTGACAAATATCTTGGAAGTATTCTGGCTTGGCTTTTACTGCTGGCTCTTATCTCTTTTAAGTAGGGTTTATTAGATGAGATCATCTACAAAAGACTTATTTCTGTTATAAAATGGAATTAAAAAAAAGTAAAAATAAAATTAGTAGCTGTTCTCTTTTTACTCATTTTGAAAGATTAGAATATCAATGTCAAAGAGAATAACTGGGTTTCTGGAGTATGCTGTGCAACTTCTGTTTTATCCTGTTTTGTCCTCGTTTGCTGCACTGGCTAGGGGAAAGGATCAGAAGAATTTCATTCTGTTCCTCAGCATTATCAGGAGGAGAGGTTTTCCCTCTCAAAACAATCCAGAACTGAAAGAACTTTTCAGTTTCCAAAATGAAATGACCACCAAACACATACATTATGAAGGTTTAAAAAATGAAAGGTGTTAATCCCATTAATATTCTAATTCTCCTTAGTCTGTGCTGCTATGTAGGTTGTCTGCTTGAGGTGGTATTGTAATATTTTAACATAAATATCTGATTCAAACACTGAGTTTTGACTTATTAAATTTCTCACAGATTTTATTTTTACAGTTGCGACCTTCAATACCTATCCTGTGTCTTTTAAGAATTTCCTCAGCCAGGGAACAGATTCACCAGTTTAAGAGTAACTGGTAAGAATATTTACTTATATTGTTCTCATAACATTTTCTTCTGCTTATGGATCTGAATTTTTAGGTTTGTTTTTCCATATTAAAAAAAATACATAAAAATGAAGTACCCAAATTAGATTTAAAAGTCTGTTCTCACTTTTTTTTTTTTTATGTTTTCAAAAATACTATGTTTGTCTTTTTACCAAAACTTTTATTGCAGTTCTTCCAGGGTGTAGTGAGGCTACCAATATTTTCTTCTTTCCCCAAGAAAAAAATTTGCTTGGTAAAATCATGAGCATTCATCTTATGCAGTTGATATGCAATAATTGTGTTAGAGATGAATCATCATTTATTACTTTATCAACAGACTGCTGATTTAAAAAAAATCCATGATGCTTATGATTAAATTCATTTTATCATTTTTTTGTTGGGTTACCCCCCCCCATAAGTTCAATAGAACATCTTATGCATATTATTAAGAACCTCATTCTGTAGTATATATTAGCATGAGAAGAACACCCATGAAAATCAGTGAGTGGAGGGGTGTACTATGTTGTATATGTGATTTTCCTCTGAGCTATGCTAGTGCAGTCAAAGAAAAGCTCCTGTAAAGTCTGAGAAATCGGATTGGTGTGGAAATTGGTGTGAAATCAGAATTGGGTTATTTGGCCCTCAGTTTGAAATAAAATCTAGCTTCCTAGGAAGTAACCAATAATTAATTCTACATTCTACACGTGTTAATTGATTCTTAAATCAAAATTTCTGAGAGCTTCTGCTTCCAAATCAAATTATTATGTTATTTCTTTATTTTAATTGTTATACTGGATTGTCCACTCCTTTTGATATCTCGTGAAACAGTAGAAACTGTGTGATTCAGAGGAATTGTGCTGATTTATAGCTGATGTGAGAGGATATTCGGGCATATTAAAGCTTCGGCATCGCAAATGCATAAGCAGGTATTGAATTACTGATGCTAATGGAATTACTCACGTGAGTAAAGTTAAACATAGACGTAAGTGTTTTCAGGATTGATGTCTGTACTTACAAATTTATATAATTTAAGAATATGGCTCAAAATTTTTAGAACTTACTAATTGAATGTGAGGTACTGGATTTTATTCTAGACAATTGACTTGAAAAGAATTACAGTGACTTGATTCTAGAATAATTCCATCAACTTTAGAGAAATGTGCATTTTTTTATGCTGTAAATAAGGATGTAGTCTGACCAATTCACTTCACTGATTCCTGCTAATATCAGGAAATACTTGCCAGAGTAAAGGAGGAGCACAGAACTGGACAATTAGTAGTACAAATGGCTTCAATCAAATGGTTAAATAGCTCAGCAAAGACATGGTTCATTTTGTAATAGCATTTGGATTCCAAATAAAACCATCTGAGAGATGTGCTGTTTGTTGTGATGCTAATGCAGAAAGCAGAAAACTCTCAACACGTCTTGAATTTCAGGGAGGTGTCATGAAGCCATTATAGCTTAAAAAAAAAAATGCCAGAGAAAAAATTCCAAGCCCACAAACTTAAAATACGCATACAGAAGCTCATATTCAGTTCTAATTAACAAACCTTACCTTTCTCTTGACCATACCCTTTAGAGGTCATCATGTAAACTATTTAAATTGATAGTAATATTATGCACCATGAAATTAATTTTACGTTGTATACAGTTTTTATTGTGACTTTATCTTGTTTCAGAAGTGCTTACTTTCTGATTTTGTGGATATTACTGACTGGATTACTTTTATTTTGGTTTTTACACAACAGTTATATTAGAAATTTGCTGTTTTATTCTTACCTTCTTAGTAAAAATCCTTTTATCACACAATGGGTAATTTATATCCATTACCAGCCCTTTCAATCCTTTTCAGTGGTGCTGTCAGTGCCTTTGGCACAGTAATGATTAATGTGATCTAATAATAGTGTGCCATTATATTACCTTAGTAAAACATGTACCAACATCCTATTCAGATCTACCAAATTCATAGCTTCCTATAATATTTTTGTTGAAAGACAGGATTACTATTTTTCAAAGCTGATTTTTTTTTTTTCCCCTTTAACATATTTAATGAAATTCACAATTCCTTGCCATGGTAATCTTTGTGCATGCGTTTGGGCTTGATGGGTGAATTTTATTTCATTCTGCATTATTATGATTTGTTAGGCAAATTGTTTGACACATAAGGAGAGATATGCATTACATTGTTTTGTTTTGTTAAGGGTGCATTTTAAGCATTCGGTACCTTCTGATTATTCTGCTGTATTTATCATAGGGGGTATATTTAGATTGCAGTATGCAAGAATAAGCGTTTGGGCTAAAATGTGTCTTTCTGCATTCTAACCCCGATGCTGCCACATACTCCGTGGCAGTTCTGTGCTCCTCTGCCCACCAGTACCAGTTTTAGTTACAGTTGCTTGGCTGTGCTGCTCTCTCTGGCATTTCCTTGGGTTTTTTTGCTAGTAGAAATGTGCAGAATGGTGCCCAACTGGGAGCGGAAGCTGGGATTGTGCAGTGCTGTGTCCGTGGTTTTTGATCCAAGGTATATTCATTCAAAAAATAAGTTCATACGTACCTACCCCATGCTTGAGGCCCAGTCTCCAGTTGTCAGGTAGCACTGGTTCACCCTAAAAGCAGAGAAACTATCCAGAGGACACATTTTTAGTAGCAAAAAATGTTGGTGCTCATGAAAGTGTTGGAGTGCTATCTGTGTGACTGCCTTCCAGTCATTCCAGTAGTTTACTGGTGCAGTGTGGGAGTTCGGTGCTGCTCTTGTGTTGAGCACCGATTCTCCCAGTCTTCCGCAACAGGAGGAATGTTAGTCACAGCACTCTTGGCAGTTTTGGGTTCATCTATTTACTAATGCTCCTAATCAGCATGGCTGAAGAGTTTGGATAACACTGCATCTTTGCAAAGCATCTTAAATTTTCATCACCCAAAGATGTCATGATTGCAGTCAGGGAGTCACATACTTAACGCTGTCGCAGTAAAATCAAAATGAAACAGCATGTCCACATTTTAACTCTACTTTGTGATGTTCTGTTAAATACATACTCTTACTGTTTCATTGTATCACAATAAATAATGAATGAGAAAAATATTTTAATCTTGTCAATACTGGCAATGTCTAAAAACAAGGAAAGTGTGTGTGTGCATTTATGTGGATTCCTTATTTGATTTAGGCTAAGCGATACAGCTGTAACATGATTTGAAATATGCAATCAATGTAAACGAAGAAAAATATTTTGAATGCAGTATACAAACTGTGTGGTTCTTTAGACATATTTTTAGGAAAAGAAAAAAAGATGATGATTGTCATACCATATAACAATAATACTACTACTGGAAATATATGCAGCAGCTTTATTTTCTGCCACGATAAAGACAATCTTAAGCCTTGGTCATTTAAATCAAAGACGTTCTCATCTCTTCCACATAGCTGATTCTTTGTGACATAACAAGAAATGAGGGAAGGGAAATAAAGCCTGAAAGCTTGGTTTAACATTGTATTCAAAACGTTTAAAGAAAGTTCAAAAAGATGCTTCCCTGGTTTCAGTAATAAATAATTATTTCTGAAACAGAAAAGCCTTTTCTAAAGAACTCTCCCAAATGAGTTTACTAATGGAGATATAATTTGCTGAAGCTCTAACAGAGCTGTGGTGGTCTTGAATGAGAGATGCCTTAGGTTGCACTGTAAGTCTGCACTGGACAGTCTGTTGTGCAGATTGCATTAGACCTTACTGCTTTATTACTCATGGATCCTGCAGTTGTACTAGTCAGGACCAAGCCAGAATGAAAAACGGTGGCTTCCTTTTTTTTGGTTTAGAATAGAATGGTCGGTGAAATATTTCTCCATCATCTCTTTACATGCAACTCAAAATAGATGTAGTATAGACACAGAATAGACTTTTGCACGTCCTGAAGCATTTTCAGGGTCTCGCTGGTTGTTTCTTAGGTTGTTCCTTTCTGTGGGAGATTATTACACGAAGTACATGAGGTACCAGGTTCCTTAGGGCAGTTTTATGTCTGTGTCTTTGGTAAAGTAGGAGTGGAAGTTGGTGAATTGGTCAGTGAAAGATTATTTCATCTACACATATTTCCATCTTCATTCTGATGGGATTGAAGCTCTTACGTGCCATCTCTGGGAGTATGGCTGGATGGACGAGGAAGAGGAGGATCCTGATGCAGCTGCGTAAGCTGTTAACCAGCACCATTACACTTCAGTGCCCTTGCTTAGGCTCTTGCTGTACTGTGATCCTTAACACACTTGGGTAGGTTAGGAAGTGGCTTCTTTTGTGTGACTCTGAAAGAAAGGCCTCCCAGTAAGCAGAGGAAGAAAAGTAAAATAAAATGAAAAAAAAAATCTTGGCCTGATTCTTGAAAGATACAAAAGCACAAGAGGAAAGTACTTTTGGCTTTTAAGCCTAATTTTATCTCTTGTGAGGCCATCAGGTCAAGGAGTAAAAGTGGCTACTGGTAATTCTTGGGTTATATTACTAGTCACTGAATTACTGTGTGACTTTAGTAATGAAACATAAATGTTCTCTCTGTTCCCCAGTGGGCATAATACCATTTACCTGTCTCAAAAATGCTTTGTAATTTAATTAACACTTGGAGTGCTCTTTCAGATCCTTGGATAAAAGCAGGCAAAATGAGTCAATTGTTGCAGAAATCCCAATTTATCCCCATTAAAAAAAAAATTACACTTTGTCTTGACTTTTTCAAACCTCAGATAATGTTTGATAGGAGTTTGGGGCTTTGTTCTTACTGGTCCTTAGAGCTACTTATTCGTAGTGATTTGCATAGGCACAGTGTAGGTATTACTTTTTTTTCAACAGTGTATTTTGGTGGATCGTAAATTACCAGCCCCTGTGCTGGGCATCTGTTCCTGAAAGAAGCATACATTTTCAGAAGAGAATTTGGATTGTGCTAGAAAAGTTCCATATTATTCTTCAGCATATACTTTTTACTGGTTTAGGGGAAAGATTTCTTAATTTTTAGTTGTGCACTGGATGTAATAGCTTGGTCTTTTGTTTCATCAGGTATGCCAGTATCTTGCTGATAAATTCCATGTGACTGTACTATTCTAACTACAGCTATTCAACAGTTATGTATAATTACCACATTCTGTCATGGTCAGATCACTGACCAATGACCAAACCAACTATTTCCTTTTTATAGACAATCCATGTCTATAAGTACACCCCAATCTACCTTTGGACTGATTCAAATATTCAGTTGTATATACGCTTATGTTTCAAAATATACTTTGTAAGCTAGCTGAGATGTTCAATTAAGAAGTTGATTTTTTTTTTTTTTTTTTTTTGGCATTTTCCTCTGAGGTCCAGTAAAGAACTTTCACTAAAACAAGCAGGAACTCTTGCAGCAAGCAAGCTGCAACTCCAACCCATCCATGATTTCCATCTTGTTTTGGAAACAGCCAGATCTCTCTCCCTCAACTCGTAACCCCCCACCTCTTTGCTTTGGGTACCTATTTCATTTCCACATCTGCTCCTTAGCAGCTCCACACATTCATGTGGAGTTTGCTGCCTACAACTCAACTTCATTTTCAGAGACTATGGAAGCAGCACACATGTACATGGATACAGCTGGGCTCAAAGTAAGGTTCTGGGCAAAACCGTCTGTGTTCACACATTTTTTCTCCCCCTTTTAATCTACTTTCTGCCACTATCTTATTTTAACTACTCAAAAGGAATTTAAACACTCTTTTAGATAAGCAGATAATCTCAACAAGCGTCTTGCAGCTAGCAAAAATGTTGCGCACCTGTTTGTACACAGCCTTGATGAAATATCTCAAAAGTTATGCTAAGCAAGTCTGCCATTCCCTTATGGTATTAAAAATGCCATTATCTTGAAGTTTTAAGTTATACTATTTGTGTAATAGCACATAATAACACCTACAAGGAAGTTTATATCTTTCTTATTCTTCCCTTCATCTCCTCCAGCAGTTGTTTCAGAAGAACTCTTTTGGTCTTACTTTGATAATTTAAATAAGCAGTTTGATGCAGTTGTGACTAAAACTGAGGGCTGTCTTTCAGCTTTCATGGAAATCTGGGAAGGCCAAAATAACTCATGTAATTTGCCACTGTTTTTTAAATATTTTAGAGTAATGCATGCTCTATTTAGCAGGAATTGTTAATGTTTTTTTCTGACTCTATAGCTGCCTTTCTTTCCTCCTCTATAAATTTTGCTTTTATTGCATCTTATTTTTTACCATATTTTACCACAAAAGATTTGGAGGAAAAGTGAAGTGGGAGACATCTGTGGAGTTCATACTTCTGCACAGCTGCAGTGACAGGTCACAGCGCTGGGGGAAGAATTGCAGAAGTGCAGTAGCAATGTGGACATCTGTACATGGGTAAAAGGAGTTCCTGACAGTAGGTTGCTTTGAGAAAGTATGCAACTGTAATGCTTAGTCTGAAAGTGGTACGCTTCTCTCCCTTTGTCCCTCACACTCTTGCTCTGGAATATTACACTTGTACCAAAAGTGTGACCGCATAAAAATAGAGCATGTCTTAACTCTGTTAGTAAGTGATCCCAAGTGTTGCTTTGAATGGACGTTGCCCTGTGAGCAAAACACTGGGGGAAGATTGTGGTGTTCCTTTTCTTTCCTGTGGGTAACGGCACATTGCGTAGCTGACCAAATATGCCAAGACTACGGAAAAAGAGAAAATGGCAAGATGACTATTTCCCCAAAACAGTAAACACACATTGCAGCCTGGCTTCTTATTTGAGAATGCAAGATTTTACTTTTCGAATAACTACTGTATTTTAACAATAGGCATCAAGTGGTTGCTATGTGATACACAACAGTGTTTTTCATGAACTTTTGGCTGCTGAATAAGTCCAGCAAATATGGGTTCTTACCCTTTTAGTTTTCTGGGTCAATTCATTTTGCACAAAGGAGAGAATGATAATTTGAGTTGTAGGCAGAGAATGTTTTCTTCACATGGTAGGGAAAGATGAAAGCTGTTTTTATTTGATTTCCTTTTAAATTAAAAATTATAATTCTTTATAGAGTTACAAATAATTACCTTATTAGTAAAGGCATCCTGTAAGCTTGTTATGGACTCCTTCTCTGTAAAATAATTGCTGATTGTCACTGCAAACTAAAAGTGGGGGAGAAGGAGGAGAAATAGAAATATGTGCAACCTGTATGTGTGAAAATTATTATTATTTTGATGACCCCAAAAATAAAGACCTAGGTTTTTCGTTTGTTAGGTGATGCTGTCCAATTACGCACCATATAAAGGTGTTTTCTGAATTGCTCTTCTCCTCTGTAAATGCTGAGCCCTTTCCTGCTTATGGGTCAGAGAGGACAGTGTCTATCCGATTTAGTTGGCTTCCTGATGGGACACCACATCGAGGATGCTTTTATGTTCTTATCTCTTGTTCTTCTGTTGTTGGAATCCCATGGAGCAGGATTTCTGAAAACTGTGGATTTAAAATCTATGTGAGAGCAGGGGCTGACACTCAGTAATGCAGGGGAGGGACAGGTGAGGTGGCAGGAGAGCAGACAGATGTCAGCAGCTGGGGGGAACACCAAGGGCAGCTTATGCGGGGGGAGGAGGAGGAGGACTCCAGAAGTAGGGGCAGGGAGGAGGGAGTTTGGGATAGGGAGAGGAAGGGCATTGAAATCGTGCAAGGGGAGAGAATTGGTATCTGGCTGTGCAAATGTATATGAAAATGTGTAACTATCTAAGCTTCTCAATGCCAGAGATCCCATTTAGTATTAAATAGCTACTGGAATGAATATACTCATAGGCTCATTCAAGAAGGCTTTTGGGCAGGAGGAAGGGTGCTTGGTTGGGAGAGACTGAAAGTTGGAAGAGTGCTCTTGAGGAAAGATCCCTTGTATTGAAAGACGAAGAGTTTTGGGCAGAGTAAGCAAGGAGATCTAGGTTAAAAATTCAACAGCCACTTAGATAATAAATTTACACTAATTTGTACCAAGTATTTCTGATGTTGGTTGTTATTGCTGTTTTTTCTTGGACGTAGTCAAGCTATTTCTGCATATAGTTATTGCCGCAAAGAGTACATACCTTCATCAGCCAGCAAAGTATTTCCCCTTTCTTAAAGAATTTCCTTACAAAGAAGAATGAAGAAAGTTACAGTATATCTCATGTCCTGACAAATCTTCAGAAAATTCTCTGCTTCTCCCCTGTTTGCCCATTTGCCCCTCTCCTACAAGTACCTATTGCCTCTTTTTGATAAGTTTCATTCCAAATACAGTTTTTAGGGACATACCTTTTCTCTTTGATATCAGACACTGAAAACTAGTTTCCCCCCTGCCAGATGATAATAGGGATTGCTCGTTCAAATAGAAAGAAAAATTCTTTCACGGGTGACATTTTTAATTTTTTTTTCTTAGAGATTCCATGTAAAGCATTTATCACTGGGATAATTTTCCCTCTCAAAGTCATATCAGACACAAAGCTGTCTTCAGGGCTATTTCTTCTAGTTCACTGGACAGCTGTTCTGCCTGAAAAGAAAGAAAAGATCATATATCAATCAAAGACTTCAGGAGAATCCTTATGTTCTTTAACTAATAGGAAAATCCTAACTGTGAGTTCTTGATCTTCTGACTTGGCTTTTTCAGTTTGGAGAACTGCATTGATATATTTTGCAAGAGTATCTGTTGGATTTTTTTTTTTTTTAATGTTTCTTTTGTGTGTCGTCTTGATGCTTGGAGGGTATTACAAACTCATCTTCACTAGTGACAGCCACATCATAAGCAAACAGTTTTCTTACCCCTGTGACTTGATTGATACTCTCCTGAATGTCACTATGGGCAGAAATTAGTGCTACTTAGCAGAAGCAAGGTTCTCATCTTCGCTCTGCTGGTGCTGAACTAGTGATTTCCAGTAGAAAAAGACTGAAGGGCTGAAGGATAAACCTAAGCTGCAGCCTTCGTAACTAGTACAGATGTCTGTATTTACTCATTATTGGGCATTTCCGAAACTCCATTACACTGAAATAACTAACAGGTAATAAATTCATTTTTTGTTAATTAATTTATTACTAATTACGCATTTACCCTAGTCTGTGATGCTAGTTTAAAGAAGATTCAAAGTACATTAAAAATTCCTTGCTGTTGAGAAAAAAAAGTTAGGAATACTTTAAGCAATTTACTAAACGATGTGTATATACAGTAACAGGATTGAGTTTAGCACGTGTCTTTTCATTTCTAAGTGTAGGGGGAAACACATAAGTGAACTCGGATGCTACCCTTTTAGGCTAGCAGCAAATACTTTCCAGAGTGGAAACCACAATCGTGACAGAGGATTTTCTGGCTCATTGTGGTATGTGTTGAGCACTAGAGCATGTTTGCACAGCACAGAGCAGCACTGCACAGGTAGACTGGAACCAAGCTGAAGGTTGACTTGGAGACACAGTAGTCCAAGGGAGCTATTAAACTAATTTGGATGTTTCTGCATGAGGGGGAAAAAAAAAACCTTAAAAAAACCCCCTAAACTCCGAGATTTTTGTATCCACCTGTTGGTTCTCTTCAAAGATAACTGTTAGCAGTGTGTTACATGTCCATACTATGTTAGTATTTGATGGTATCTTCAGAGCGCTGTCAATGCTGTGTGGGGCTCAGGAATATACAGATATGCAGTGCTTTGATGTGTTTTGCTGAAAGAGACCCTCTGTTCTCTAAGCTGGCAGACCTGAACTTTGGTGAGGCTTTGCAAGGGCTGCCTGGCCTGGATTACTTTATGTGGGATTGCAAGCAAAATTAAGGCATGATGCAGCTAATTATGCAGTGACAAAAGGGTATGCAAAAGATAGACCAACATAATTGTAGTAAATTTTAGGATTTACACATACTTAAAGTTGTCCTGATCGAAAATTTCCTAAAGCAAATGAATTTACTAATTTTTAGCAGATCTTGGATCATGTCACTTGGATCAGAATACTGGGCCATCAAGTGCCGTTGATTATGAGCAGGAGCAGAAGATTCAGAGAGAGGAGGCAAGATCCCTGCGATCAGTCATTATTAGGATGAGCTCTCCTTAAGAATGTTGTAATTATACGCAGGACACCTGGCCAGCGTGTACAAAGTGGCGGTTCCAAATGAAGGGAAAACAATGGAGATGATTTAACTCTCTTTTGCTTTGAAATACAAAAAGATCAGTTTTATTTAATCAATAGACTAGGGTTTGATGTATGGATGAAGACTTAAAATCAGTGGAATAATATTTCTGGTTAAGCACTTCTCATCAGGAACTTGTTTGACCTGTGAGCTGCTTCATTTTTTAAACTTGGATGTCTCTATTATAGAACTTCTAAAGATTGTTGCAGTGCCAGCATGGGGAGCATGTGTGCGCGTTTTAATACGGATGCATCTTGTAGGAAAGGAGATAAACCTTCTTTGTACACAGACACATACATGATTTATCAAACATATTGTATTACTCTGTCTTTACAGTAAAACGTACAGTGGATGTGAATTGCTCTATCTGTGTAGGATTAGAAACTCTGCTCTGTCTTGTATTCAAGAAGAGGATTACTTTGCAGATAACGTGCAGATAATTTACTTTTGGTGAGGCATTGCAGCTTAAGGACAGCAGAATCAACTTTCTTGAGGTAAAAGGAGTAGGAACAATATAGTGTAGTTGGCCAGTCGCAGGAATTTCAAGATGACATCAGAAATATATCATTGTACATTTATTGAACAGTTATTTTTGCTGTCATCCTAAAATGATCTTCTGATTTAAAAAAAATAAAAATAATCTGTTGTAAGTGCCAAGTACCTTGAAATTCACCCATTTTATTGCATGTATGATTGGCAGCATTAAATGCCAACAGCTCATTTAAATATGAAACATCTGTACATTATTATTTAGGGATTTTTCATCTGTTGATTTAAGAAATGAGGATTTTATGAGTCTTTGCATGCACAGTTGTGTTACTTCTATACAAAACCAGTCAGTAATGAAAGAATAGTCCTAAAATATGCTGCATATGGTTTTGTGATTAAGGTAGGAAATGCACAGTTTATGAAGAAATACAATATGCATTGCGTTTGATTTTAGGTGTGGCAGCAGCAATTATGATTTCATAACAGTGGGAGTAACATGACAGTTCAAAAGCACAGTGAGAAGATTATGCTTTTTTACACAGAGCAATGTAAATTCTTAAAATAACAATGTAATTTTTACATTTCTCACTGAATATCAGGATAATCCAATTTAGAACAATTTATTCTCAACAGGTATGGTAAAAATAGATATATCATTCTGGATTGTGGTATAATACATTAATTTTTATGAGTGAGTTATGAAGATGTACAACTCAGGACCTAGGATAAACATCATATTCCTTAATTAATCCATTATGCTATGGCACATATGTGTCACTTTTATTACTCTAAAATGAAAAATGTGGAGGGAAAAAAAAGCGTCTTTTTTTTTTTTCCTGTATCAGAAAACCTTTCTTCTAAAATCATAAAATGTAAAATCTAATGCACCAAACACTATTAATGAGTTAGACATCTAAATTCCTTGAAGACTTGTAAGATAAAGAGCCATCATCTTCTGGTAATCACATTCAAATACATTCTTTAGCTCAAATGTTTTAAAGCTTATGGATGCAGTTCCTACATGTTTAAATGAATCCAGACCACTTAAATTCCAGCTAGAGAATGCAGGTAAATCTGTGATTGAGAAACAATATAACAACAGTAGTGGAAAAGGAAGGAAAAAAAAAAAATCTGTCCTTTTAATATCTCAAAATGCAATATTATAGATGCTTGTAATTTCTGAAGTCACCCATACAGATGTGCAATGAACATTTTTTTCCTCTTGTAAGTCTTATTATAGCTTTCAGCCAAGATTCTCCCTTCTGCCTCATCACAGATCTCCAGCAAAGATGGTGTATTTGCTTAAAGGATAGGAAACTTGCAATTTGTAGAGGAAAGATGGCAAAATGTCCCTTTCTGCTAGAGTAGCCTCAGTTCAGGAAGTTGTTCCCTTTTGGATCCCAGTGTGGGTGGGTGTCGTGTTTTAACCGCAAAGTTTTATTTACAGCGGGAGAATGAATATTCGTCTTGTAATTATAAATATTTTGCATTTACAGTAAAGGATCTACAAGAGCTTTCATCACCCATTGGTTAAAGACTTAAACCTCGCCACGCTCCGGCCGGCTCGGTAAGTCCTGTTAGGCCTGCAGGTCAGAGCGACTGTGGTTTGGGAACATCTGCCACCGGCAGAGCTGTCCAGGGAACACCTTAGAACAGACTCCAGATCACCCCCGCTTCCTGATCTACAGCTTCTCCTCAGCACGATGTTGTCTGTTTGATTATCTAATACAGGAACTGTTTTTCCAAAATGTGGCATTTCATCTTGTATTTACATGCTAGAGCTGGATACTTGCAGCTTGCCTGCTAAACTGTGTCAGAACTTCCTAATATCAAACCTGTGAGTCTGTGGGTCTTTTGTGCCCAAGAGCAAACAATATTTAAGATATCTTTGTGAATACATTTTAATGTGATTTTACAATGTTAGGCTGTCATTTCTAAAATCTGATACTAATAGAATCTAGTATTTCTTAATTTACATTAAAATAAGAATAGATATTAAGTCAACATAAGCCAAAAAATTATTAATGAAAAATTCAAATTAGAGATTATTGTGTATTGAAGACACTAAATTTAATATAAATTAGCCCAATACAAAGAAATCTGTTTTTCTGCTATCTCAGCATTAGAAGAATAGCACTGCTTTTCTCCATATGTCTGTGTCACCAGGTTGTTATTTCTTTTGTTTAGTCGTATAATAGAATGTGTTGAGACACATTATCCTCAACTTGTGTAACAGCCTACAAATACTGATTGCAGTTTGAGCTTGTTATGGAAAAGTATTGCCCTGTGGATTGAGAAAATGACCAACAGCGGACTATAATCTATGAAGCTGAGAGTAAAATTGCCAACTAGAGGTCATTTTTCAAACCAAAGGGCAATAGTTTTCTACTATAAACTGAATATTACAGTCAGTATATGTTTTATTAAACCATTTCAGAAACTTGGGAGCAGTTTCATTTAAACTTCTTGCTTGATGTGGCTCAGAGAACAGGCCCAGGGCAGCTCACAAAAGAGGCCTGGCATAGTCTCTACAATAAATATTCTGTATACTCAGTAATTAGGAAGGCTTTAGGGCATTAATGGTGAATGACCATATCCTGCCACCATTCTGTATCCTTAGCAGCAATTGAAGTCATTAAGATTTGAGTATAAAAATCAGTGCAGGCCATGGTTTCTCACTATAATACTATGACAAACTAGGGCCAAACTATATAGAAAAGCCAGTTATGGCTATTGCAATCTAAAAGATTAAAAGGAAAACACCTTTTCCCTTCTTCCATACCCTTTCATTGTTTTTCTTTGCTAATGAAGTATGTAGACAATGGATCTCTGTATTGGCACTCATATGGGGGGCGATTGCCTAGTGCCTTAGTAAGAGGATTTCTATTCTGGAGCAACAGAAATAACAATAATAACATTCATGGACAAAGTGAAGTCTTTATCTTCTTCCTTTAACACGCCTTACATATCCATAAAGAGTTCTGCCATCCTGTGCCTTGGGAACAGAGGTGCTTTCTGCAACCATGACTCTCTCTGAGTGACTTCTACTGTTAGTAGATTGTCAGTACGAAATCCTTGATGTACATCAAGTTTTAGAAAGAGTGGTGATAGGCAGTCCTCACCTCTCTGTGAAACATGGGCAAAGAAAAATGAGAAAGACCATAGTGGTTTGGGCAGAAGGGAGCTAAATAAAATCTTTTAGCTTTTCCTTGAGAGTCCTGGAATGGATCCAGAGAAAGGCCACAAAAATGACTGAAGGGCTGGAGCACCCTCCTATGAGGACAGGCTGGGAGAGTTGGGGTTGTTCAGCCTGCAGAAGAGGAGGCTCCAGGGAGACCTTAGAGCACTGGCCAGTACTTGAAGGGGGCTACAGGAAAGCTGGGGCGGAGCTTCTTAGGTGTGTAGTGACAGAACGAGGAGCAATGGTTTTAAGCTAGGGCAGGGCAGGATTATCAGGAAAGAGTTCTTTACTATGAGGGTGGTGAAATAACTGGCACAGGTTGCGCAGAGAGGTGGTGGAGGGTCCATCTCTGGAGGCATTCAAGGTCAGCCTTGATGGGGCTCCGAGCATCCTGATCTGCTTAAAGATGTCCCTGCTCACTGCAGAGAGGCTGGATGACACGACCTTTAATGGTCCCTTCCAGTCCAGCTCAACACATTCTATGAATCAGTGTTTTTTTAGAGGTCCTTGTCGGACTTTTCCTTAGCTGCTTCTGCAGGATTTCTGATTTTCTGTTTTGGGGCAAAGCTCACAGACTGTTCCTGGTTTCGTGGCATAAGCATGTCACAGTCCAACATTACTATGTTGTCAACAGTAAACACATTTAAGTTACTGCATGCCTAAGTTGCAAGTTTACTTGTCACAATTATGCATGTAAATTGTGCATTCACATAACCATAATTAGAAATTTTTATTTGCAGTTGCCAGATAATTGCATAGTTAGAGCTGTAGCATGGGCAGATTGGGTGCAAAATTTTTTTTTCACTTTGAGTTTTTAAAAAAACAGACCTTACATCCATATGTGTATATATATTACACAGACATAATTTTCTAATGGTCATAATTCTAAAGGTCTACCTGCGTAAGGGTGATGGATTAGAATAATAAAAATTGGAGCAGTGAAAGACCTGTTATACATCTAGTCCATCTCCCTGGCATTACAGGATTGTTCCCTACAGGGTATTTGCTAATACTTTGTCCAGAGCGGGTTTAAATGACCTAAGCAATGAAGTTCCCACTAAAGTTTCAGAGATATAATTCAAAGGATATTTTCCTGACACTTTATTTTAAATTGACTAGTTTACCCTGTTACTTTGGTCATAACTTCAGAGACCTGTCTTCCATGTATCTCCTTGGTGCTTCCATGCTTCTAAACATTTGCAGGAAGTCGCCATAAATTACTTTGGTATTGACTGTGCCCTCTTCTCTCATCCTCTACCCAACACTGTGTCACTGGGCAGATTGTGTCTTGTGTTTTGGTTTTTTTTTTTTTGGTTCCCCTCCCCCAGCTCTCTTGTAGATTTAAAGACTGGGCCAAATGAAGATGATACTATTAATTTAGTGTTGCATATATTGCATAATATATACACATTCTCTCTTTGGTTACATATCTAGTCTGTGTTCATTTCTAGTAGGATGTTGTTTAGAGGTCTGTGTGATTGTATTTGGTACCGTACAAACATATAATTAATCTCATTTTTAGCAATGCTTATCTCCAAGCTGAGAGTATAGAAATATAGGGTTATTAGTTTCTGGAACATTTTTATTCTGCACTTTCTATTTTGATTGACAACTATCAGTATTTTAAGATGACAGAACTAAAACTTATGCTGCCAGACAGTATCAAATATAATGTATGCTAAGTAAACAGAAACATGTGAGCAGGGTAATATTTATTGTATAGTTACACTGCAATGTGATAAGAGACTAGTGAGATAATTACTCTTCAAGAAGGATATTTGATATTTTATGCTCTTCAGAAATACAAACACTAGACTGAACTTTGTACCCCGTTTCCTCAGGGTAGCATTCAGGTTTATTGTTTATCCTGGCTGGACTGTTCTCCAAAGCTTCCATTCTTCATCTTCGTCCTTTCTCTCAAATTGTCTGTGTAGGAGAGGAGCAGGAAAAGATCCTTCCGAGATGAATTTTAGAACTCTTCTGCTTTGTCATTTGACAGTTTGCCATGCAACTCTAGCCAAAATTTGTACTGATCCCTTCGAATCCAGTCCTTTTCCCAGAGAGCTTGACTGTCCACGTAGGTGAAAGTGAGGAGGGGCAAGAGACACAGAAGTGTTGTGCAACAGGAGATTCATGAAGAGAAGGATGGAGCCACTGTGACCAAGTTAGGTTGCAGTTTCTCATTTGGCAAAAAATCAATAATAATTTTAACTGACTAAATAATAACAATTTTGTCTCCAGAACAGAAAGAATAGTTACTATGAAGTATGTGCACATTTTCTATGTATTTCTAGTGAATATTTAATATAAAGCAATTAGAGGCAGGGCAAGAATTATATAGCTTTTAAAAACGAACTAATAAAGAGACTCCTGTTTCCATGACACAGTTCACCCACCTAAAATTACATATGGAATTCAGTTTAAAAGGAAGAACAGGAATGTAAGAATCTGGTTCAGAAGGTTGTGCTTAAGTCTGTGTGCATCCAGTGCTGTGCTGGAACCAGGCCTGGCTTTAGAATGGGAGAGCAGAGATTTGCACCTTCTGAAAACACATAAACAACACTAAGTTAAGGAAGATGTGAATTCTTGTGCTGTGTGAACAAGTAAACTGAAAGATAGAATTTGCATTAATCCAAAAAGTAGGAAGACTTTGGACTCTTTTTTTTTTTTTTTTTTTTTTTTAAATTTTAAAATTAATTTCAGCTTGCATTCTTCCCAGCGAGAAGGTACTTGGCTTAGTGTTGCAGAAAGTTTTTCAGGCACAGAATATATTAGGCAGAAGTGTACCTAGTTTAGCTTGTGTAGTGAAAGGAATAAAGCTGTGTTAATCTGGTATTTTCCTTGTGCTAATTTTTCCTAATTTACACCTAGTTTGACTATTTCAATGAACTACCATGTATACCTGTCTCTAGTGGAGGAAATTCTAAGAAGCAATTCTTCAATCTTAATTCAGGTTTTTTTTAAACACATGACCAAGAATGATTGCTTGTGTCCTTTGCACAGAATCAACACAAATAGCTGTAAAAGCACAAGATAATATCATTAGGCAGCTGATTTTGGCAAGCTCAGATAAACTGGAGAAGAAGAAAACTTGTGGGATTGATACATCTCACCATTATTTACTCTATTGGGTAAATTGCTTTTTCCAGTCATTGAGACAAAAAGTGTCCCAAGTGTGGGGTCGTTTTATTTTTCCCCGAGCATGTCTTTACGTCCATTGCCTGACTCGTAATGGGCCTGTTAGGCAGCACTTAAACAGTTGCAGTTTCTAGCTGCAATCAGAATGTCTTCAAACACAGAATTATATCCAAAAAAAACCCACCTGATCACATAGCATTTATTATGAACTGTCTGGTCAAGTTCAACATTCATTGCTTAAGTATAGTACATCATACTTTGATTGTTGGAAAAGTCTAGTCTGGATTATAACTACTTCTCTCTTAAGTGTAAGTGGCTGACAGCTGCAGAGTTCATCCAGTGCACCTTTTGTATTCGCTGCAGCTTTTTATTCCTTGGAAGTGTTTTTCCTACTGACTTGTGCTTGGCATCAGGCTGATGCCATTAAAAGAAATGAACCTGTCTTAAAATGCTTATTATGAGTCTTGATTGGTGAGAGCACTGAAGGTGGAAGCACAATTTGTGAGCAGTAGTTCTTGTCGATCAAGATGATGTGCCATTGTGTCTCGCACACCTGTAAATTGTACCAATCCTGTCACCAGTTTGAGTCTAAACCCTTTTGTCCATCTGTGATGCTCATGACCAATCTCTTTTGGGCGTTAATATTTACGTTTCAGAATGATACATCTAAAGACTGGTCTCACTGTGAGGGAACAGTGCTGTGTAGTGATGGAATGAAGTGTAGTGATGTCTTACGTAAATAAACCAATTGGCACGTGAAGAGAACAAATCTTCATCTGGCAGGAAGAAAAGTGGAGAGGAAAAGCCATGGTGCATGGTCACTATTGAAACCAGAGGCACTACCCAGCAAAGTATAAATGAGGACGTGTCACGTGCGTCATGTTTGTAGTTGGGGTGGGGGTGGTTATATGGGGGGTGGGATTATCAACGCTTTTCAGGTAACCTTTCTGGATTTTCTAGCCACAGTTCCTGTAAACCCCTCTGGTATAGTGAGTAGAGTGCCCAGTGCAGATCATAACGCTTTGTTCTGAGATGCAGAGATGTTCACAGAATTGCCTAGACTGGAATAGACCTTTGAAGATCATGGAGTCCAACCATTAACCTAACACTGACAAGTCCTCAACTAAACCATATCCCTAAGCACTATGTCTACCTGACTCTTAAATACCTCCAGAGATGGGGACTCCACCACTGCCCTGGGCAACCTGTTCCGATGCCTGATAACCCTTTAGGTAAAGAAATTCTTCCTAATATCTAAGGACCTCAACTACGGGCTTAGATCATCAGGGCCAGGATGTCACTGCCAGTACTGTTGCCATTCGAGCATGTTCTCTGTCTCCTGTAACTTAAATCCTCTCCTCAAGTGCTTACTTAGGAATGACATTGATATTTGATGGGAGCTGCAAATGCAGCAGAGATCAGATGGAAAATATGTGTATAGTGTATTCATGTATTGTATGTGGTCGCTAGGCATAGTAATGAAGTAATGCTTTAATATATACAGTATCTTTATTATACAGTCAAGTGGAAAAAAGTGGATGTTTCTATTTATCAGTTGTTTTTTTGTCTTGGGTGTTTCTGTCTTTGACTGATACAAATATTTTGGAATCTAAACATATCTCCACAATACTGTTGTGTCTTTGTTCTGGATTTCTTTCATCTTAACTTATCAACACAGTATATGAGCCATTTTATCCTACAGTGTGATCATCATCCTAGTGTGTATTTGCTCATTAATGTCAGGTTAAGATCTAAAGAAATACAAAAGTAGGAGTGAAATTTCTTTTTTTTTTTTTTTTTGGTTCGTACTAATTTTTTTATAATAATAATGATGAAAATAGGAAAAGTACAGTACTGTGGCTTTGCGGGGGTGGGAAGAGGTATACACATTTTCCTGCACTGCTTCCAGTCTTGGGTTAGCTTAAATACTAGTAGTCATGATGACCTTAAAACAAAAACTGTGAACAAATCTCTCTGTAGTGAGGAATAATTTATTGGAATAATTGATAATATCCTAATGAAATATCCCTTAAAAACAAAGGTACATGAAATGCATGTTCTACTGTTTGTATTTTTTAACTGAACGGACCCATGTTCATTGAATAAATTCATGAATAGTTGGCAAGGCTTGGTTTTAATATACCTAGTATTCATAGTAAAGAAACTTTGAAAAGAGAAATTACTAATGGAAGATGTAACACCTAATAATTATTTTAAAACTACTCATTTGCTAATAGCACATGCATTTGTTAAACAAGACCTTTTTTCCCCCACAAAGTTACCCTAGAAGTATTTTTGAGATATTTTTTTAATCTCTTTTTTTTTTAAAAAAAAAACACAGAAAACAAAACTAAAACAACTTTCTGTTTTTTAACTGAAAGCTAAAATTTTCCTTGAAGGGTGCAGACAGAAGGCAAGAGGGATGCACGAGTGGGTCAGGGAGACCACAATTTACGCATTAGAGTTTGGGTGTTTTGTCTAATTTAAGGTGTTGAAAATTTTCCCAGCTGGAGCCTGCTCCTCTCCACTAACTAAACAGGAGCAGAATTGTACTAATCCCGGTCATATGCAACAAAAAATGTCCAAGTAGCAGCGATGTGGGGAGCATTAGGACATGAGGGAGGGCAGCCCACAGCACGTCCCTGGGGAGTGACGGGACACTGAGCCTTGCGCCCAGAACAAGGCTCCGAGGGGGTTTCCCAGCTGAGCAAACCCTGAAGCCTGAGGAACTCGATGCGTGTGCTGTTGCAGGGGGGTTTGTTACATGCTGAATCGGAGGATGGTTTGGGTTGGAAAAGACCTTTAAGATCATTGAGTCTGACTGTAAGGTCGTAGATGGAGAAGTCTTGTTCAGAGCTGCTTGGTTTTTTGTTTGTGGGGTTCTTCTTGTTCCCTCCTTCTTCAGCATAACCATCCAGCCATGTACACTGCTTATTTTTATTCCTCAAAATTGTTCTTTCCTGTTGTGAGGACAAGTTGTGCCCTGCCCCCCACCCCCCCAATAGCTGATGTTTCATCTTGAGAATTTTTAATTTGATTGGCATGATTTCTAACATAAATATTTTCTGAAGCTTTCAGGAGAATTTTAAGGAGTTGAAATGCCTAGTTTACATTCAATGTTTCTAGATCGTTATGCTATATTGTAGTACAGCATAATAAAACATAAATGACAGAACTTAAGGATAATGTTTTGAGTTTTTCAAGGTAAATGTTTCCATGTTTCAATGTTAGTTTTAGCCTATTCTGTGTCAGAACCAAATTTTCCGTGGAAAGTTTAATTTTTAATGGACCTACCTAGGATAATAAGTTTAGCAGCTATGGCTCTTTCACTTCAGTCCTTCCTGAGAATCACCATGTCTGCCTCTACTTGTTGCTTTATTATTTTTAGAGGCTGTCAGTTTTCAGTCCTCTTCAGACTCTGTCCCTAATAGCAGGAGGCACAGA
>CM036629.1:11087500-11110000 GCA_020746105.1 Trogon surrucura
CCTTGTGGTGTGAAACTTCTGGCAAAATGAGACTTGATCACATACCTGATGTTTTAAACAACATGATAGGAACCAACTGTATTACTCTTCAGCATTTTTGTGCTTTGTAGAGGGGAAATGTTGAACTCCCAAGACTGGTGAGAATTGTGGACTACTTGCTCTGGCTTTGTGGGGCAGAGATTGGGAAAATGTCAGATGTTTATGCCCATGTTTGGCAAGTATTTCCTTTCCAACTTTGAGAGAGCTGGAAACGCCTTTTGGCATGGTTCCTGTGAAGTCTCATGCAAGTTTATTATCCTTACTTTGTGGGAGTGATGTAGCGCTAGCTCCCTTGCTGGTTCAGCCCAACAGTTTGCTCCAGAAATGCTTTTTGTTGCAGTAGAATACATATTGTTTTGTTTTTTTTTTTTTTTATATGTAGTTTGTTTGAGAAGTAGCAATATGACAGGATGTCCAAACACATGATTAACAAAATGTGCTTTGCCTCTTTTTCTGTGATATGTAACAATGTGGGATAATTTCTTAAGGGATGCTGAATATGGTTCATGTATTTTGATTTGCAGCTAGGATGGCACACCTTTTTTTTTTTTTTTTTAAGGGAAACCACAATTTGCAAAATGATGAAGGAGTCTGGGAGGTAGAATAGCCTAATTTAAAAAAACTTTTAAAAAGTATTCCAAGGAATCTGAAGGTAGCCCAACTGTTAGTTCTAGCTATTGACTGAACACTGTTCTCCAGTTGAACACATGGTCATGTTGGTGACTTCCTGTGATAAAACAGGCTAATGTGGACCATCTTTTCAACATTAATATAAAATAGGAAAAAGGGAGCATATTTTGCACATGAATCAACTCTGATTTCATATTTGCTTTTTTTAAAAAAGGAAGTCTATAAGTAAGGCACCTAACTCTAAACTTTTTTAATAAATGTCCCATTTATTAAAGTCCTGCTCCTGTGAAACTGCGTATGGTGATCGTGTTTGAGTGTAAGCACAACATTGAAATAAGACAAAAATGTAAAATGTCTGCTCCAAAAGAGGGATCACATGCTATGCAAACACTCAGTGGGATTTAAATTTCTAAATCTTTGGGTACCATGCTTAGGTGCTTGGAGGATTTTATATTACTGGGTACCTTACACAGGTGACTGTCCATGTGGGTCCAGGTAGGTTTGTCATGTACTCAGGACTAGCATCTCTTCCTGCTCGCATCCAGAGCTTTGAGATTTTGCATAATGGATCTTGGAGCTGAACGCAGATTCGGAGCTCAGCCAGGTGCTAATAGATATTGCTAGACTGTTTTTAGATGAGTGCCTTACTGGATGTAGGTAGAAGTCCTTTGTTTAATCAGGACTGTGGCACTCTAGGAAATTCTAGAGTGATCATACATGTAATTCATTTTGTTTCTGCCCAGCATTTGTGAGTCCTGTATATTAGTCAATTGTGAAATATTTGGAAAACACATCATTGAAAGTAACATTTCACATTTATGTTTTCCCATAAGTATATTTAACTGTTAATGAAAGCCAGGGGACTGAAAGCTGTTGAGACAGAAATCTTATTCAGGAGACTAGAGCTGTAGTGCTCTCTGACTCATTGGATCCTCCTGTGTCTCCTTTGGGATTCAACCATTTTTAAAAAGAATTACAGATAGCAGCAGAAGAATAGCTTTGTCACTGGCTATTCATTCCATGGTGTTTCAACATAGGGCGCAGATTAATGTAATTTATTGTGTTGATTTTTGTTTTCTGGACATCTGTTCAATACACCCAAACTCCTTCTGTGTAAGACTCTGAGGAGCCATCAGTTGGTAACAGTTAGAAAACACTGGGCTAGATATTCACTGGTGACTTGGAGGCAAAACTCTTTATGCATTGGATCTCGAGTGCCCTGAGCTATCCAGTTGTCTATGTCAAATAACCCCAATGTGCCTTGTGTCAAATATTAACTGATGTCACTATTGACATTGTGTCAAAAAATGTCATACCTAATGTCTGTCACTGAAGAATGGTGGCAGAGTCAAAATTTGACAAAAAACACTTAGGGACAGATAATGAAAGTACTGTACATCTTTCTCATTCCCCTCAAAGGGGAACTAAGTAAATTGTGAGTGTCTACTCAGATTTTCTTACGCAGCACGCATTTAGTGTTGTGTACTTCTAGCCACAGAGATTATAGATATAAACTTTCTAAAAAATATTGGTAAACAAGGGATGTTATTCAAAACAAGTTTAAAATGACCCAAGCTAGCAGGCACAGTTGCAGTTGATGTAGAACAGCTCCACGTGTTTATCCAAGGCAGCAGGTAGCTTCAAAATGGAGTGACACAAGAGATACTGGGCTGTGAGAAAACAGATTTGGTTAGTCTGATTACACATCTCTGTATACTATTTTAAAATGTTAAAGCTTTTTAAAGTTTGAAACCCATGATCATGTATGATAATATTAATGGGTTTGGGGAGAAGGTGTTATTCTTGTTGTTCTAAAGGGAAGTTTACTTCCATTATGCTTTTCGGCATGGCATGTTTCACCGTGTATTCTTATAGTATTCTACAGTTTTAAGGGCGGGGTCTCTCATTCATGTGGATGTAGCCAAAGATATATTTACACATGTCTATGAAGAGACACATTCTCTTCCCCGTATGGGAATTATTGGATATTTTAAAATACTCTGGTTTGCAGAATATTTTTTTCTGAAGGTTTGAGTATTTGGTTTTGTTTAGTAGTATCACTGAGTCTCTCTGGCTTATGGAATCAGGGTCTGTATCCCTTTACGTTTAGAGGCAGCCTCAGGAAGTTCTGCTGCTCTTGGGCTGGACTGTGGGCAGCAGGATCAGGCAAGAGTTTGGCCTTAAGGAGACAACTTCAGTAATTCCAAAGTACTCCTGTTAAGTAGTAGTAATAATAGTAAAATAACAGTGGATTTTAAAGCAATGTCCTATTCCACTTCTAATGCAACTGCCTATTTTTTTCTCAAGTAGATGCCTCATGTTGCGCTGAGAGCCTCTGGACTTGTGTGAAGTATTGTCAACTTGTATTGTCCAGGCGGTTTGTGTGATTTGTTAGAGCCATGAGGTCAAATCTTCTCAAGCAGTAAAGAAACGTTAAGAGACAGTGCTTGATGTATCCATCAAAAAGCTTGACATATTGTGTGCTAGTTTAGTTTTGCACAGCTTTCCATGAAGTGAAGGTGTCATATGCAGACAGTAAACATCCTAATGTCTGCGTCAACATACAGAATCAATAACTGCAGAGCAGCTGTACCTGCACTGTGGCCTTCCTGCACCGACTGCTGCTGTTCCAGAGGCGATGCTGAGAGCTGATGATAATCCCAGTACACTGGGATTGTGAATCACCTGGTGCTGCAGTCCCACTTAGGTTCTTAGATCCATAACTAGTTTTGTTAAAGTGCTGTGAACTTTGAATCCATATTAATTGTATGGTTTTGAAACAATTTAGCTGAAAACACAACAACGGATAGACAATGGGATGTTCTCAGACAACGAATAAAAGCTGGGCTGTAGGAAGAATATAGAATTCTTTAGCAGAAATACTTATGAAGGTAACAAAAACAAAGATGCAAAGCATTTGCTTAATTGCAAACAAAACTGGATTTAACAAACAAGGAATAAATTACTTCTTTTTTGCTTCATTGTATTAAATTCACTTTCAAAAGATCTCGTCTTGGGCATTTTACCTCTGGAATACACAGTATTTGCAAGTTTAGTGGTGCCAGCATTTCTCAAATAAGTGAAATGGCTGAGGTGATATTTAAGATGACTTTGTGTATGATTAATGGCATTTACTGTCCTACATTTAAACTCAGAGCACATTGAAATGTGTGTTTGCAAGTCTGAATTAGTACCTCTGGACTCACCATCAGGTTGTATTCAAAACAGCAGAAAAGAATCTCCCAGAATTTTTCTGGGAACTTCATGTGATCTAGATCCTGTTCCTGGAAGACTTTTTCCTACCTGCAGGCCTTCTTTGCCTTCAGTGTCTCCTGTTCCCTTATCTCAAGAGAAATTCTCTGTTACGGCTTTCACAAATATGTCATTTTTGAGTTAATAAATAACATAAAAGCTTCTTCTGACCCAGTCTTGGCCTTCAAGGTGAGAAGCAGAGGAAATGAAGGAGAAAGCTCAGCTCTTCCTCTAAATCTCATTTCCATCCTGAGTTGTGGGATGAAACTGAGGAGAGTGTTTTCTTTTTCATCCCATACAAATTTTAGGTATTAACAAGTTCCGTTTCATTGGCCAAAATTTCTCAAGCTGTTCTATTTGAATAAATAATGTATATATTTATATGAACTCTGTCTTCTTGGCCTTCACTTTTGCTCATTAAACTGTAGATTAAATGCTTGCTCCAATTAAAAAAAAAGGAAAAAGGACAACAAAAAAGTGAGTTCAAGTAGGAGTGGGTGGGTAACCGTGCTCTACTAGAGTAACTTAGTCTGATGCTCAGGATACTCCCTCATGATGTGTGAAGCTAAATACCCGATCTGCTTTATTCAGAGCCAGACCTGAACGTAAGCCTCTTCCGTTCAAAGGGAACATCCTTACTTCATCCCTCTGTCAGGTACCTGCGGGTCCTTTATTTTCCTTTTTTTTTTTTTTTCCGGACCACTGCTTTTAAGAAACCCTGGTAATGCAAGTTTGTTCTGTTCTTAGTAGGGCTTTTTGTCTGTGCTTGCCCTCTGTAGCAAAGGCATGAATTCTGAATTTGTACTAATTCCGAAAACATTAATTCCCATAAAAAGAGTTAATAGCTGAACTTCATGTTTGATAAAACACTTAGCGTGGTAAAGTAACACGGTAAAGTTTGATATACAAATATAATAAGTTTCCATCCGTTTAGTTTAAAGTTCTCTATCTCATATTTAGCAGTTTGCTAAAGAAATACCTGTATAACAGTAATACTTGAATGGTATTTACTAACATAAATATTTGCTTTCTAGAAGCAATGGTACACAAAATTCCTGAACTGCAGTCTAAGCAACTGCTGGAATGTTTGAGGTAAGAAACCTGACCTTTGGGGAGGATCAACATCAGGAAAACAGAGTTTCCACTGTTTGTGACTTGTGTCCATAGCGAGGGGGCTTGGAATGGCAGGAGTGCAACCAGCACGCACTGCGTCACCGCTGAGCCCCAATGGAAAGTTCTGGTCACTGTAATTACATTGATAACAGAAAATATTTTACATCAATTTCAGCATATCCTTGTATGCTCAAAACAGATTGGCAAGGTCTTTCTACAGTAGATAAGGGAAAATAAATAGAAAGAGACCTTCATTTATACTGAATGTTAGGAGCTGCAAAACCTGTGTGGAAAAGAAGACTCTTGAGTCAGCTTTGTTCTAAATGCTGACGAAGTTACATGAGTTGCAGCTTGAAAGCAGAACAAAAAATGTCTTCTCTGAAGCATCATCTTTTCCACATAAATTCTACTCCTTCTCCCTCAAACTATTTAGTTGCCAGCTATTATTCTCAAGTGTTTGCATTCAACATGCATCATAAAGTATCATATCCATGTCGCTGCAGTTGATACTCAAGTGACAGTCCTGATATTTAATCAAAGCAGCTTTGATTGGGTGCACAGATGACAGTCGGCAATAGACACGTGAAAGAGTGAAGTTTCACCAGTCAGTCCTTGTCTAGAGGCCTTTTCCAGATAGAAGGCTTCTGTATATATGTCTACAAACATAGTAAACCTCCCGCAGGCTTAGTCTTGGAAGTGCAGGCATTTGCCTGGTGTGTTCAGGTGAGTGTTCATAGGAGACTGGGGCAGGAATAGTCAGGTGTTAAATTTTTTTTCCAGGGCGGGCTTGCAGTTGAGATATGGAATGGAGATGCCCTTTATTTACGATGCCACTTACCGTATTTCAAGGATTTTTATTTTAAGGACTTTTTTGCAAGGGGCCTTATCCTCTTTTTTTTTTTTTTTTTTTTTTTTTGCCTTTAGCGACGTATTCCTACTTAGCTTATTTATTTTTCAGCTTTAAAACATCAGCATTTTATAGATCTGAATTTCACAATGTGAGGATGATTGCTACGTACAATTTGCAAAATTGTGATTAACCAGCCCCTGTTTCGAGTCAGTTCTCCCTAATTCACAAAAGGCTTCCAAGAATAGTCTGCACAAAATTCAGTGTGCAAATTGTAGGGCAGATTTTTAGAGGGCAGTTTAAAGAATGAAGTCCTAAGGGTTTTATCTATATTTATATCTCTTGTTAAACCAAACTCTTATGTAAATGTTACAATCTGTAAATAACAAGCTGAGCAGCTTTCTTAAAGGAAAGATTGCATCCACATTTTTTGAGATTTGGCAAAATTATTAACTTACACAATAGACTAATATACAAGTATATTTGGAAGCAACTAATGCTAGCCTGTGTCTTCATCTGTTTTTTATAGATATTTAAAGGTTTAAGAATACATAGACCTTTCCTTTTCCAGTAAAAACTGTCTCAAATTGAAAAACACTGCCCTTAGTGATGGCTTAGAAAAAATGGAGATAGCTTTTGTATACTTTTACTTTTTATAGCCATTAATGTTGTAGTAAATCTTGTATTATTGTATACAGTCTAGATTATTCTTCATTCTTTTGCCTTTGGACAGGAAAGAAATTACTGGCTTCCATCAGTGTTATTGGCAATCCCCATATTCTGACATCTGTTCCTTTCTAAACATTTTACCAACCTTGATGAAATGTAGTTTAGTGTTAGAAGCTGACTTGAAGAAAAAATTGGATGATAAAAAAATAACATTGATTAAACACCAGAAGTAATTTTCCAATGACTATCAATATTTTGATGGCCACTGCAGTTTATTTCAGAAAAGCTAGGCATCTTATAGAAATTTTAATCATATTTAATCTTTGAATTAAGCTGAATGTATGAATTATCATTTTTTAACTAGAAGGATGAGAGACTGATTTTGCTCAATTTTAATCAAACTTTGAGCTGTATTCCTGAGCATATTTGGGGCATATTTTATAGATGCCAGGCAATGCACATCTGTCAGAATTAAAAATCTCAGTTAATATTTTCTAATACACAATGGAGATGTCATTCGTGTCTTTGCCTGTCCCATGGAGCTGTGCCACTGGGGCGCTGGACCTCAGTTTTCCCATGCTAGACCAGGTGCTGGAGTAGTGGAGTCCTGCAGGGCACCTCAAGGGGCCTCAGACAACAAAAGTGGTGGCTCTCTGCTAAACCACCGACTTAACGTACCTGCCTTCTTTCTTAACTGTGCTTCCTTAAAGTAAAGCAAAGTAGTAAAAGGCAAGTGTGATTATTCTGTCTCTGGTACCAAGCGGAGAGCAATTATGCTGTGTCTTTCCCCACCCTATGGGATGGTAAGCTACAAAAGGATCCTTGCAAGAGATTCTTCAGGGTTGGGGAAAAAGAAGGGGTGAATGTTTTATTTCCAAGGACTGGAACAAGCCAATTACAGTGTGAAAGAGTAGGGTATGAATAATATCCTTTTAGGAAGGGAAGTATGGGGGAAAGAAATTGAAATGTTACTACTACAGAATGTGTGTTCTGATGTTCTAAAAGGTAGATACAGAAAAGAATGGGAAGGTGTAATCAGGTTTTTTTTTTCAGAGGCGCTTAGCAGCTGTCTCAGTGGAGCTGTTGAAATTCATGGGATTTACTATGGACTAGTAATGTTTGGGAGCAGTTTGGGTAATGCCAAACTATAACACCTGTGTCCTTTGGGTGGATCGTCCCTGAAAGTTTTTCAGTGAGGCCATAATACTTCAGAAGGGAGAGGAGGACATGTTTCTCCAGCACTATATACGTTTATGAACCATTGAGGACAAAATGCAATCGCAGCCCTTGATGAATTCACTTAGTTACACCAAGGTTATCAGAGGTGGAATTACTCCTCCAGCAACAGGACTCCACAGCTAGGTTGGGATTTCCTTACCTTTGAGAGTGACTTGAACCACTGAGGGTTCAAGGTAGTTCCTAGGCTTTTTGAAGTGGAGGGATCAGAGAGATTTGTTTTCTCCATTTTACAGAAAATTTTAATTTGAAGGAAAGTTTTGCTAACAGACCTTCTTTTGAAACTCAGTATTTAATGTGAAAACAGTTTTTCTTGCATTTCCTAAAAGTTGTGTATAGTAGTAGAAACTGAGTGGTCTAGGTTAAAGTGGTGTGTAAACTGACAATTTTTGGATTCAAGTACACTGTGCTAATCATTAAAAAAAAAAAAAAGAAAATCACACATTTCAGCCAGAGACCTCTCAGCATGTTTTATAAATTCATTCAAAGATGAATGAATTCTCACAGTTCCTTGCTGAGGATATTTAGTAGAGAAAGTAAACATTATAGACAAAATGTCACTTTTGGGAAGTGCATTGTTCTTCTTCAAGCTGACACTTTTTTTTTTCTTTCTGAAAATAAGTTGGATTCAGCTGTGCTTACGTGCACCTACCAGGTACAACCTGGTAGTCGGGAGACTGCTCTGGGAAATGGGATGACCCAAGTTCAGATGCATGCCGTGACTCTGAGCAACTCAGAGTTAAAATATAAAACCACAAATAAAACAATCTCTAAATTAGACAGAAGAACGGGACTTGGTTCTCTTCTGCTGTGGTGTGTTCCTGTAACTACCAGGAGACAGAGATCTTGACTTTCTTCTGACAAACTAAAGGCAGAATCTAAAAATTGCTGTTTTAACAGAACTGTGTTTTATACAAACCTTTGGAATAGATAAATTCACTTTGCCCCCCCCCTCCCCCCCCCCCAAAAAAAGCCAAAAATTAGGGAAGGAAGGAGATTGTCATCCTGTAGTACCTCTTGCTCAGGGATGGGGAAACGGAGAGGAAGATTCAGTCGTTTGCCCCAGTGTCTGATGTGTAGGACCCAGGAGTCCTGACTAACGCAGGCAATGCCACCGTGGGGAGGTGTCCGCCCTCCCTTGTCAGACCCGTAATGCCCAACAGCCTTCTTGTACCATCTCACAGGCTCCCTTTAACATATGGTTTCAAAGCTGTTGATGTTCACCTGCTTAGATATCTGTACAAACTACTAGTAGGAACTACATAAATATCTAACAGATGCACACATTCACCCTGGGATTAATGCATTCTGGACTCGGACCCGTCAGCATCACACCCCTTCACAGTCGCATTTTATTTTTCCACTTGCTCATGTGGTGTACACCTGTGACATGCTGGCAATGCACTTGTTTGCAGTGAGAGAGCCCCTCAGGTTCAAAGCTATCCTTATATCTTTGTTCCCTTATGCGTGAACCTTTTGAGGTTTTCTCTTAGTGTTCAAAAGGCTCGAGCATAGCATTACGTCTTTAAAACCTATTCTGACCCTTTTTTGAATATGCTGAATATAAAAGCAAAAACAATGGAAGGAGAACTAGATAAATAGATGCAGGGAGTCATCACAAGAAAAAAAAAATTAGCTCCTGAGCTTGCCAATATTACTTCATGCTTTTTATTGCAAACCTGTAAACTAACAATAGACCACCACCTCACGCAGCTGGGTGTGCAAATTGAAGGTGCGCTGAATGTGTGGGCTTTCCAAATGTAGCACAATAACAGGAACACCTGTGCTAAATAACTTTGCATTGATTTTATTTTATACAATATTCGCAGTCCTTCTCTTTCAGAAGTCTGCGTAGGGAAAAAAAAAACCACACCAGAAAAAAAACCCAGACTTGTCGGCTTTAGTTTCAGTTATAAGACTTATCTGCCAAGGTTCACGTTTGAAAATCATGGGGATTTACGTGCACTAAACAAAAGTAGGATTGGGTCTTAAAATGGAGGAGAGATTGCTCATCTTCTGCACTCAGCTTTGTTAATGTACACTGGCTTTGGTCTTGCAATTCAGTCCTGGTTTTTTTGCCTGCTTGTCGTTTCAACCTAAATGAGGGGCCAATGTTTTGGTAGGCAGTTACAGCAGCAGAAAGGTCAAGAAAAATACTAATAGTCTGTAAATGTATATCTTAAGGCACATGACTGATTTGAAATTACTAATACTCAATAATTCATGTTTTTTTAATGTAATGACAAATCAGAAAAAGCAGAATTGAGAAATGTCTGTAACTTAATTCTTATTAGTGCAGAACCACGTAGTTACTATTGCTGCTATTGTGATTTGGAATTATAGTTTAGATTTAGTGTTACGTGTGATGTTAAATTTCAGGAATTAAAAAATAAAAAGATGCTTTTCGCTGCCAAGAATTTACTGTAATATTCTGGGCTATGAATCTGAGAACTATAAAGATGGACATCGTCAGTAAAATCTAAGCGTGCTTTTTTGGTTGGTTTGTCAGCAGTGTAAATGGATCCAAGGGTTGCTCGAAGGGCTAGTTAACCTTTTTCTCCTTTAACGATACCCGAATTGGAGGTTCTCTTTCACCTAAATACCTACCGATTTATGTCTGTAATTTCTATTAATTCCAAGTCTCTCTTACGTTGTTGTTACTTGAAATGGAAAATATTGGTTACAGTCCAAAAGTAAAATTTATGGCTTGTCATTGCAGCCTTGTGCTATTTCAATACAATAATACAAATGCATTCCTTCTTTGTGATAAGTGTATTTTTCCTTTTACTTTCTCATGTGACGTTCAGACCCCTTCCAGACTTTGTCTCTGTGGTCCCAGAGATTATAAATGCTCAACAAGCCTTTAAAGATATTTGTTACCCTTTAAAGCCAGGGGAGCCGACTCTCTTACTCTCTGTTCCACTCAGACTGCGACTGCAATTTCAATCTTGTATAGTTAAAAGTTGGGGTTTGTGGTACTTCCCTGTTAGGTCACCTTATAACTTTGTGAATATTTTCCTACATTTTCTATGGGAAATACAGCATCCTCCAGTGTTGGAGAAGGTAGAATGTGTTCAGTGAGAAGGAGATGGAGCTTAGGAACACAGAAATGCTGCATGTTTTGGAAGTGAGAAGGAGACCCACTGGACAAAATTTCCTTTCCAGTAATCAAGGGAAGATGGGAGTCCCACAGCAGTAATGCGGACTCCTCTAATTACCACTTCAAGTTATTAGCATCTGGAGCCCTTTTTCCCTTTCCTATCTGTCAATTACAGAGCGGGATAGAGTAACGTGTTGCAGGAACTGCATAGTGGACTAAGTTTCTCACTGTTGGCACTTGATTGTTTGTTGAAATTGATATATTCAGCTGAATTTACCTGGCCTTGAATCCCGGGCCATTCTCTACATAGATAATGTATGTTCAAGTACCAACAAATTATTTATTTACTTCTCTGTTCCCTGCCCCCACCAAAGAAAAAGCACATCTTAAAAAGCCAAAGAAAACCAGTCAAACACATGTTTTGCACATGAAGAATCATGTCTGTAGTAAAATGGGACCCATATGTGTGTTTTGGATGTGAGCATCAATGCTCAGTTTAGCTTTGCCCGCATGCCAGGGCCTGTGTGCTGCTGCCGAGAGCTCAGAATTTTCTTGCTAAATCACACACAAAATTTGAACTCAGGGTTGCGTTAAGAGTCATAAGTTCATGGTCTTCTGTTGTTTCTTTCCCCATGTATAGTGTCCTTTGTTTACAACCAAATCCTCTCGAGATTAAACTTTAAAAAGACTCTGTGATTTAATGGACTTAGGATCAGATTCTAACCTCCAGCATAAAACGAGCCTGACTGTAGCACTCAATAGCAATAGAGGATTGTTTGCAGTTGTGAAGCAATGACCGCCAAACATTATTCACAAAAAAAAAGATGCTGGGACTAATTTTTGCATGGATGAAATATTCAGATGAATGTTAAAAAAATGAGTAACGATAGACAGTGACATACAGGAAGGGTAAAAGAAAAATTACTGCCATTCCAACATAGTATTGCACATTTTTTTCCCCAGCCATAAATATCTTAGGAAAAAGCTTCATATAAAGAAATAAGCGAACTTGAAGCTCTCTTCTGCATATGTCCTGCAGAAGGATCTGGGCAGATGGAAAATTGTCTTGCATGAATCTGTTTGCAGTTTTAAAAATTATAAAGATAATTGTTTTTTCAGTTCATCTTCCAAGTTTTGGGCTTGTTTATGCTTATACATTAATTTTATTCCTTCCTTTCACTTTTCCCCATATAAGAACAATCTTGTAAGTTGAAGATCAGATCCTTGCCATTGCTCTGGTGCTTTGTGCTCCTCTGGCAGTGGAAACCATCTGTGACCTCACTGGCCTCCAGAGGATTTGAAAAACCATCTCTAAGCCAATCCTTAGTAAGTGGCGGCACTAGCAAGGGTACGTCATCTCCCTTCTCTCTCTGAGGATACACCTGGAGCAGGGGACAACCCGTGACTATCAGATGAGGTCCCTGTTGAATACAGGATGAATTGGCTAGAGAACAGTTCTGAAGCTTAAACATGAGGTTGTTAGCTGGGTAATCCGAAGATTATTTTGGAGACCAGCGACGTTCTGCCATCATCTCAGTTCAGGACACTGGAAACGAGGTGTAGATTTTAAATCTGGAGAGACCCTTCTTGTGTTTGCATAGAATTTAGGTGGTTTGGGGATACTAACACTGTATAATATAAATAAAACAAATTTGAAAGTAAGGTTGGTGTTTTGTTTTGTTTTGCTTTTTTTTAAAAAGGGAGTTGAGGAGGGAATACATGTCTCTGGCATTTATTTTCTTTATTTCTTTATTTTTACTTTTTTTTTCTTGTCATCACAGTCTTGCTCCTGAAAGATACAGCAATCTGCTTGCCACTAGCACTTCATTATCTAGTAACTTCTGAACCTTCCTACTGGGCCTAGGTGATCAATTATTTCATAAAGAAATGGAGTGTCGTTGCAAAAGCTATGTTTTATCTTCATTTATAATTACCTCCACACAAGTCTTCAATTTTGAATCTTGAATTAGACACACATGCATGCTGACTTGCATGTAACAGATCTGTGACAGCAGTCACATGATGTTTCCATACCATAATTATTGTCTGAGTCAGGCCCAGAGTCCTTGAGAGATCTGGAAAATTTACAAAAAAAGCTGGTTTGAGTTTACCTGTGGGACTCGGAACTCAGCTCAGGTTTTTTATGTCATCGATAAATGTGGTGGTTTTTAAAGGGATGAAGTGCCTTTACCTTTTTGTTGTCTTATCTTTGTATTAGAGAGCAGTTTCTTAAAACAGAAGACTGATATAAAAGGAATGGCATCAGTTGGAAGTCTGGACTGTGCAAGTGTCTCATGAAGGCAGAGCTGCTCTTGCATCTTCCTCTGAACGTTCTTGTTAAGTTTTGCGGTTTAACAATCGGATTTCTCAGATTCTTCAATGGAGTATATATTTCACTCATCTGTTGCATAAGAAATCCATAGAAAGCTAAGATGCCTTTGATTTTTCAGAGGGGAAATGGTTAAGCTGATTTTACCAAGGTGCTATTGTTTGCAGAACGTAAATGTATAAAATACATAGAAATAGCTTTACTTTCTATCAGATGAGCTGAATATCTTATCTTTAAAAATGTTATTTAAGCAATGTAGACAGATTTTTTTTCATCTTTAAGCTGATCTTTTAAAATCTTGTCATGGTTCCGTAAGAAATCCATACTTGTTATATACCTTAGGTAATGATCTGTACAGTAACAGTAGATCCCAGCGAGGTTCATGGGACTGTGCAGTATGTCAGGACTGTGACTAAAAAAAGCAGCTGAAAATAAGGCTAAAAGAGATCAAGCCAGGCAACTTTTCACCAGGGAAAGAAGAAAAAAAAAAAAAGACATATTATGACTCAACAGCCAGACCTTGTGGGAGCTTCAAGTAAAGTAAGGGGTCCTTTCGTTTCGATGACTATGTATGTTCTTTGCAAGGGTGTTACCCCTTCAGCTGACGCATACTTTCACATACATTTCTTTAGAAATACAAAAATCGGTGCTTGCATGAATGCACATACGAAACCTTGGTTTCATACCTTCATAGAGATGGTAACTGCCATATTGTGAACCACCAGGACCTCTCTGCCAGTTCTCAGAATCCCATTGTTTCTGCCGTGAAGCCCTGGCGTTACGGAGGTGAATCGGGGCAGCGCGCGCTGTCGGAGGACCGCATCAGCAAATCAGTGGCTAATAAAGACAGGCAGTAACAGCAGCAGCAGTGTTGGCCTTCTCCACAGCAGGGTACCACAGATGTTTCAGATAACAAAGTGAGCTTCGCTGACAGAACATGTGTGTAATATATAAAATAAAGGGAACTGAAAGGGGGGGGTGGGAGGGGAAGAGGCCACTCCAATCCGCCCATGTAAAAATGTTTTTTATTTATAAGCGAGCAGCTGAATACAAATGTTGTCTGCTTACATAGAAGTAAAAAATAGTAGTCTGATGTGGATGAGAGACTTTGTATGGTTTCTAGTAAAGTAGACCAAGCATTGATATCTTTTTCTTGTCCCAAGGGTGGGTTCAGATCTTCAGCTGGGGTAAATCTATGCAGTTTTATTTTCTAGCAATTATACTTTATCTCCTCTGAAGATCTGACTGTGTATGGTGGGAGGGGGGAATCACAGCTGAAGTTTTCTGTGTAACACTGTGGAAAGCTGAACAGTTCTTAGGCAGTACTGGCTCTGCCAAAGAGCTGCTACACTGAGGAGTTTTGCAGGGTGGACTTGGAGAAACAGGAATATGCAGTGATGACCACAACTACCAGGGAAAAAAAACCCATGAGCAGTTCTCAAGTAAGATAATTAGCTGGGAACTGGAAGAATTACAGCAGAAATCCCTGTTTTTGTGATATAATAGGCTTACCCTCTACTGTTCAAGTGTCCCAAAGTAATAAAATGAACCTCATAGCTGAGGAATCCTTGTGTGAAGGAGACTTCCATAGTCCTTTCCTGCACCAGTCCCAAGGGCGTGAACAAGGAGCTTGAATGGGGCACCCTAGAAGTTGCCAGGCCACCCAGTGCCACTGATACCTGGTGAGTGCTACCACGGTGTCATACAACTGCACGTGTGGCCAGCTGAAGACAGGTTTGCACACAGGATCCTGAATACCTGCTCATCCCCATGTGCCTTCTGCGTGTTTGTGCCGCACCGCCAGCTCTCGTACGCCACAAGCAAAGCTGCCCAGGAGTGTGCAACTTGTTAGCCTGCTTTTGAAGAGTAATAGACAGCGGGATTCAGCATGATGGAACAGGAAACTCCTATCAGAGGCTAATAAATGTTTCCTTGTAAAATGGGGAGGTGCTTATGTGAGTCCAGATATAAAGTGAAAGTAAGACAGCCCTCAGAGGAATTACTGAGGTAATAAATGTACTTACTAGGGCAGTGTGTGCCAGAGTGAGACAGAAATGGACTAAGACCAGAAGAAAATTAGAACCTCAAGTGCTAGCTGAAGCTTAGTGGTCAGATGAAATTCAACCCTTTCCTCTGAGAAAAGAGTATCTGCTGGTGACTGCCTGACTTGATTATCTGGGATTGGCGTGGCCAATGAAAAGAACAACACTGTATGATTCCTGCCATCTGTCCTCTTTTAAGAAGTAAGACGTGAACACAGGATATGGTAACCAGCTGAAGGGAGGATCTAGCTCTCTAGACATACACATTTTTATGTACAGATAGCGCTGCTGCAACAGGCCAAGGCTGTTCAGGTGTTGGGTTATTGTGGCGTGCGGCTCAACGTTGCGAGGGGACTAAGATCCTTTGAGACTGGCTATGGTGGTTTGGCCCAGCACTGTACTCCTCTGTCTGCACATTACTCACGCGTTCTTTATCTTGCTCAGAATAGTCATCTAAATTGTGAGAGGTGAGGGCACGCGTTTATACACAGTGAAATCACAGGTGAATGATCTGTAGTTGTTTCTGAAGATGAAATATAACCATAGGCTAGGTAAATTGTTCTGAAAAACTTGTGACTATACATGTGTTGTGGTCTCTTTATCAAGGTTTATATTTTCACTGGTTTGCTAAAGCAAGGTATGTATAAGTAAAATAAATGCTGGTGATGTGGGGTTTTTTTTTAGGAAAAATTTAAAATATATTTTTCCGCTCTGAGCAGTGTTTTATAATTGAGATCCACCTTGAACATGTCAAGGTCAGGATTCGAGACACAGAATATGCTCATCAAGCTGCCCAACAAGATACCTTTATTCGGCCAAATTGGAAAACTTGTGTGTAACTCAAAAGATCAGAATAGAGTCCTTATTGAGCAAGGTTAGGAGGGATAGAAGCAATCGGCTTATATAGAGTATTTTTACTTCATAGGAATGTGGTTCTGATTGCTGAAAATGTATCCTTTGCATGAAGTACAAGCATAATCCTATGCCTACTTTGCCCTTTGAGTAAAAGTATGCTTAATAGCAATTTCAGGGGGAAAAAAAAATCTATTTAAAGCCTGTTGAGCAGAATATCCACTTATAGAGGGAAACTGTAAGTGAATAATGTTAATGGAGTTCTGTTTTACAAAACGCATAGGACAACTAATAGAATCAAGCTACTATAACAGTGGATGATTGAATTATATTTAAGAGAGTACCTAATTTATGACTTTTAAAAATAGTTTTAGAGCTGTCTGTTTTGTAATTTCTAGACCTCCTTCATACAAAAGTTTTTAGGAAGCTCATCTCTCACTTCATATTATGGTCAGAGGACCTTTTGTGTGATTGTGCGTCAGTAGTTCCATTAAAATATTTAAGTAGGCTAATTACTGAAAGAAAAAAATTGCTCTCTGGAGAAAATTATTATACCTGTTTATTAGTGTGGGGGAGAACTTAATCTGGGAGTAGATTTTGGACAATAGTGATGAAAAATGACCAGACCTAGGACCTCCTTAGAAAGCGTAGTTAAGCCCTATAAACACCAATTATTGAGCAATTTTCTTTAAAACAGTAGTTTTTTAAAAGTGGAGCTCAGTGCATAACTTGTACCATCCACTGGCGTATAATGTACACGAACATGAAGTTTTATACTCCCATAATTTTTTTCCTCCCGTTTTACTGTATCTGTTTGTTCTATTGCTGTGAAACTCTTTGATTCAGTGTTATCTTGCACAAAGGAAACCCCCAAATTTACTGCACACTTTTTAAAACGGATGAAAACACAGTTTTAATTAAAGGTTGCTCTTGCAGATGTTTGATGCTGATTTTGTGTTGTAATGTTCAGGAAAGTAAGGAGAATGAGAGCTGTGTAGCGTTGAGTTTTATGTAGAGATTCTGTGTAGGAATACCCTTCTAAAACTCTCTGTTAAGTTTTACATCATTCCTTATAACATTCTACAATTTTGTTAGCTTTTGTGCCAGAGGGTTATGCCTGCTGTGGTGTCATTCATTGCTCATCTTAAAAGAAGACTGAGAACAAAGGTGAAATAAGCTGCTAATCTTCTGGATCAGCCAGACGTTATTATTCAACGGTATATGGGAATTTAAGGCACCAATCCTTAAGGGCGAGAGGTGCAGGAGAGGGGCTGTGAGGCTGCCAGAAGCAATCTCTTCCATGTAGCATCCCAGTTGCCAGAGTGCTGGTGCGTCACGCTGTCTTAAATGTGGCTTTTGCCTGCTGGGTGCAATGGAGCTCTCCGTGGAGCATCGCATTTCCAGAGAGCTACAAATGGAACCGGCTAGTTTAAGAATGTGATCATTTGATTTCTTTAATTTTTTCTTGTTTTGTTTGAAGATCAATTTAGCAAGGAAGACCTTAGCACTTTATAGGTCTTGCTTCTTCAGTAGGAAAGCGCTGTGCTGTAGCTCTGACTGAGTTCCCACTGAGGTAACCTCAAAATTATTACTGCTGCAGAACCGGAGCCAAAAGGGCTGGACTGCATGTGTACAGCTAAGGAGCAGACTAAAAAAAGCAGTGAGGTTTGTGGTCAGTTAGTTCTGTACTCTATAATGTAAGGTAAAAAATGTATTGTTTTACAGAAAAGCTCCATTATAGGTCAGCCCCTGTCTAAACCAGCTACTTGAAAGCGGCCCCACTTGACTCCCTATACAGTTTACTCTGACCATTAGTTAAGGACTGCTTCTGCTATGTCTGTGGTGTTCACAGCTCCATATGGTGGTTGCTTAAGGCTGATCCTAAGAGTAAGCAAGAAGTACAGGGCTTTGGTCACACAAAGGTATGGGACTATGAAATTAAAGAAGAAACATAAGGCAGGTACTCCGTCTTTATTTAGGCCAAATATGCCAGGCATCAGAGATTTGGTCTCACTTCTCTGTTTTTTTTGGTCATACTTATTCCAAAGTATAAATATTTTGGAGCTTTTTAATTTTTTTGGTGATTTTATTGCTGCTTTTCTGAAAATGAAATCAGTGCATTATGTTGTATGCATTATCAGTGTATTATCTTGTATGTTCAGTACTTATGACAAGGAGAGATTCTGGCCTTGCCCTGAATACTTTTGCGGTGAACATCTCTGGAGCAGTGAGGAACATTTTTGTGAGCTTGAGACAGAATGTCAGACTAAAGGACCATAAGTAATTTATAGTCCTCACATAAATGTCCTGTGAAAGTTTCCAGTGCTTCCAGTTTCTTCCTACCACCCCTATTTTCAGCTATCAGTTATAGAATCTTGGCTTAATATTGTTAATTGCATAGTAAACAGAACAATATTGTTTGCCCCAAGACAGATTACCATTTCTCATTACAAAATTCTCATAGACCACAAATCATTGATACCATCTCCACCAGTTATAATAAAGTTTATCTTCAATCTGATAAAAAGCATGTACTGAATAATAACTGTTGCTCTTATTGTAAGTGGTTTAAAAACAGGCTTTTTAAAAACCTGGGTAGTTCATTGAAGTTGCAATTCTGCATTTGCCCTAGCAGAGAGGTGAGAGTTGTGGACACAGGTGGTCGGGTTTCCAAGTGTGACTGAGGGTGCAGCGCGTGTGCCGTTGCACTCGACAGCTGATGAACCTCCTCCCTGTTACTGGGGTCAACTGAAACAGTCCCACTTTTCCTGCATTTATCTGTGCTTGTACTTGAACCCGTTGTTCAGTGTGCTGCGTATTTGCATGTTTAGTTTACTCAAAGAGAGTTAAAAGTGCGTTTCGATGCTGTGAGAAGGTTTATTTCTTCAGTTCAAATTGCAGAGATCCTCAGTGGTCTGAAGGTTTCTGCCTCAGTCCCTGAGATGAGTAGTTACACCTGTGACACTGCAAACAAAAACCCCTGGCTGAAAACTGCATGGAAAAACAGTCTCATTTTACTTATCTCCCACCACTACTTAGGCACAGAGATGAAGAAGAAATAATTTACTATGACACAAACTACCAAAATCCATAAAGGGAATACCGTGGCAGAAGTATGGATCCTGTAATGCTTTTCAATTCTTTTGCACAAAGTGGTGATCACAAATAGTGGTGAATTGAGGTACTCTTTGGGGGACTTAATCTTTTAGCCCTAAATGTTTTTATGTCGTATATACCAAGATGGAAGTACTTGCATCGTTGTGTGTGTCATTAAGAACAAGACTGGCCCAAATGTTAGCTGTCACACCTGAATTTTGCATTTTGCTACCTGTTACCATTGAGATAAGGCTCAACCAGGAAGTTCAGCTCTAAGCACAAACTTTCGCAAAGTCCAGATGTGCTCCTGACTTAAGCTAGCACTAGTTTGGTGAGAAGTCCTAAAATTTGGAGCCAGTTTTAAAGTTCAGGGAATTTATACAGACAACTGAAAATACCGTGCAAGTCTGTCAGGGCTTGATCAGGGTGTGTGAAGTTGCAGTTGAATCAGGTTCTAGTGTAATTCTGTGGGGAAACAAGGATTCAGCAGGATTCTTTCAGAGTTGAACCCCAAACTCATTAAAATATTACAATAAAGTAATTAATGCACATGGCCACTAGACACTCTTAAAATGTAAATTTCACAGCTGTAAGAAATTAGATTTGTTTAAAAATAACAGAAGGCTCAAGTACAAATTATGGAGTAAAAGCCTATAAAATTTCAAACTTGGTTTTAAGGCACAGGCTTTTTTTTAATAGATCATTTACTTTAGCACCAGCATTCAGAAACTGAATTCCTGGTCTGTCTTTTCCCTCTGAAATATAGTAGTCAGGGACCAGGGTTGAACTGATTAGTTGGGAAGCCTTTTTATCAGAAGGTGAGACTTAGAGAACAAGGCAAGTTTTGCAGTTTGTCCCATCTGAGCCCTGTCTTGCTTTCAGGAGGTGCCAGGCTTGCACCTACAGGCACAATACTGTGAAGTTTGCCGAATGCCAGTGTGAGTTGTTGGCACAGCTGAGAGGACAGGTAGTTCTCAGCTGACACCCGTGTATTAACAGTTGTTGAGCCCCCTCCATTTTCATGGTACCTGTGTTTTGGCAGGCACAAGCATAACTTGACCAATTTGAGTAGTTCCTAGAAGTCAAGGCCCATAAATCAGTCTGTGGCACAGAGGCTAAGAAAAGTACAGCCGCTCCAAAGTTCAGGAGCGGGGGACCCAACTGGATTTTGCAAGGGCTGTAATGCACTTCTTTTCAGGGCAGAGGCCTAATTCTAGATTCTCCAGCACTTTCTCACACGACGGTGTTTACAAACATGGGCCTGACTGTCATGCAAGAAAAGGCTTCGCCTAACAAATGTCCAGCACTGTATTTCAGTCCGTTTACATTTGAAGCAACGCTGAAATACAGGGCTCCACAATGGCTTCTTGGCACACCAGCTCCAGCAGAGTGCTGAAATGGCTGAAGGAAGGCATTCCGGGCACAATATGTTCTAGATGAATCCTGTTGGAGATCCATTTCTAAATGTATGCTATGTGCCTAACTATTAAAAAGTTCAGATTATGACCTCTCTAATGTTATTTTAATGCTAGTTTTTAAAATGTAATTATAAATCAAATTACATTTGAGATCTGAAGCTGACAGTAGTGAGCTGGAACACTCTAAGAGCTGCTTTAAAAATAACCCCTCTCAAACTTTATTAGTGATCTCAGGAAGAGAAGTGCAAGCGGACTGGCCAGATTCCTCCATGCTCTTTCTGTCTGAGATAGGACAACTTGCTAAGTGTCAGTTGTTTTCTGGCTCACAGAGACACAACATGGGATCTTTCATCTTTACCTGGAAATTCTATTTCCAAAGTTTAAGTTTCTTTCTTTGAGCTTAAGCAGAAGGCATGAGCTCATTTAAATTGTATTTCGTCCTTTCTTTTCTCGTTCTTTACCAAAACAAATTTCTCTAAAGATTTAAGATTTCTAAACACTGAACAGCAACCAAATAAGCAACTAAGTTGAGAAAAGCAGGCCATGATTTGGCAAGTGCAAAATATTTGGGCAGCAAGCAAGCAGGGGAAAGAAATGCACTTAATGACTGTCACTGCATTGGTCAGTGGCATCTGGATCAAGGAATGCTTCACCCACGCTCACCTGGGTGAAGAAATGTATGCATTTGGAAAACAGAAGAGAAAGACATAGTTGGCAGGTTGTAAGCATTTGACAGAGTTGAAATGTTCTGTTCAAATAATATCTGTAATGGTTTCAGAAACTCTTGTTTTCTTTTACTAAATGTTTGCATTAGATACTCCTGTAACTTGCCTAAAAATTAATTAATCCACAAAGATAGTGCATTAGAAATTAGAGAATTTAAATTTCCATTTGTGTAGTTGTCGTTTAAGGTGGGGGAGGGAAGAGTAACTGGGTAGGTGGATCTGAAGAACGAATTCATTGTGACTCCTTAGGTACATTTTTGAGTTTTTCTTTTCTTGTGAATGTGGAAAGTATTTATTCAGCGGTTACTTACAGAATTCTTCACTGAATAATACATTTTAAAAATCTTTTTTCATAGAGTTTTTTGTTTAGATTAATTATAAATTTATAGTCATAGCTGGTTACCTAAATCATGTTATTTCTTCTGTTCCCTGATTGCATGAGTTACATATTTACTTAATTCAATACAGAATGTAAATTGTGAGTGTTACAGCTGAACACGCATCTCAGAATTTTTGTTTGGTTGCTCAGTTACATAAATCAGCCAGTTAGAAGAGGGAGGGGACGTACCACATGATCTACTTAAGCAGCTAATACTTTAAAATTTTGAGGTTATATATCTAGAAGTATACATTTTGACCACAGTGTGTAGATTATATAAATTGAGTAGTATTTTTTCTATTCCCTGATTAATGGTTGATGCCGTTACATCTACAGAATGAATGTCAAGTTCAAACTTCAATTTGAAATTTGAAGTCAATGAATATTTAAGCATTCGTTCTAGATGTTGACTGTGAAGACACGCTAATATTGGCACAGCACATATGCTCCAAATTTTGCAGACAAAACTGGAAAGTAGTTACGTGTTCCTAATGCTGTTAACTCAAGATTTTATTTTAATTATACCGTTTTATACTGTTTACTCAGCTGTTGTTTTTACCCTATTTTTCAGATGGAGAAACTGAGGCAGAGAGGTTAAAGGATCTCTCCTGGTCCATAGAGTGTGTTGATGTCAGTTCCCACTCCCTAGACATGTGCACCGACTGCTAGACTTCACTGCTCTGGCTGCAGCAGGTAAGACGGATTGTACATACAATGTGATCAATTCTTGAATTTACTTAAATATTTCCCAGAAAGGTGAGAGACTCCCAAAC
>CM036629.1:11120000-11122500 GCA_020746105.1 Trogon surrucura
AAGTAGAAGGGTATGGATAAACTGCAAATGACATGGAAAGCAGAAATGTCATATATTTGTCCTTTAAGCCTGATGAAGCTTTTAGCCATATAGTTAGACCTATTAACTTTTGCATAACCAGTTGTGAACAAGCTGTAGTTATATGAGTCTGGGCTATGTGACTAGTTCCAAAGAGAACAGGTAGAATATTTTGATGTTAGGGTGGGTTTTTTTGTTGAGCTTTTTTTTGTTTCTTTTGGGTTTTTTTTTGCTTTGGGTTGTTTGGGTTTTTTTAGTTTCTTCCCTTTAGCTCAGTAAATATACACAGCTCTGTGTGGTTTTGGTTACTTTTTACAGACTTCTTTTTCTTGTATTAAAGAAGAAAAATAAAAATCCTAATCCTAATAACTTTTTCCTGGAGTTAACTATCAAAGATATTCACCGACTAATTCAATAACCTGATATTAGCTGTAATCCATTATATTGTCAGCAGTACACTGGTACCAGTTGCAATGGCAATACATAGCTGCAGTGTCTTTTGAGGGCAGCATTTTAATACGGTAGGTGTTTAGTTCCCTGCAGCATATAAAACTGGTGATTTTGACTGCAGAGCTGCTTGGACTGGAAATCACAACAGTTGCCAGTAAGGTTTAGAAAGTGTATGCCAGGCAAGGGAATCACTGTTCAGTGTATTTACCCTCTGGGGAGGTAAAACACAGATGGGGGAGTTAGGAGTCTTCTAACATTTAGCTGATACATTAGTGGGTAGCAATTCTGCTCCAGGGATGTTCAAAGTAGTTCATCTACCAGTTGGGAATCATTATGGGCACTAGTACTGAGGATTAGATATGATAGAACAATAAGGGATTGTGGAAGTAGCACTATTCTCCCCCCTCCCACAGACAACTGTTTCATAATCCTTGATACCTTTTTACAGCTATGTCTTTCTTAAGAGAGTGGTAGCTCTGGATTAATTGGATATTTTCAGTACACTAAAGCATCTATCTTGAGGTAGGATTCAGCTGTCATAGACAAATATGACCTGATAATATGTATTTTGACCAAAATTATGTAAAATACCCCTTCTCTACATAAAAAGTAATACTGTGTGTATTCTTAACAGCTGATTTGAGAAAATCTTTCTAAAGCATTTGCATTTGTATTTCTATACTGGGTAAACAATAACAACATTAGATCTCTGGGTTTGTTTTTACGCTATGAGAGATAAGGCCATGCTTTAAAACTGTAAATTCATGATGGAGGAAGGGTGATCACACTTTGAGGAAAAAGAAGAGTGTGGTCAAAAATCAGGAGAGAGCAAATTGGTTTCTGCTAAGCTATGCTCAATTATTATTACTTTATTATTTTTACCCTAGCAATCTCACCTGGACAAATATTAAGTTTTTCCTGTGTTTTTTTTTCTTTTTCTGTAGTCTTGAAGTTAAAACATTTTCCAAAATGTACAAACAAACAGCTAATTTCATTGCACTGTTGTCTGCATGCAGTGAAATCACATATGATTAGCTAGCTGAAAATATGTAACTTTTCAATCAGTAGTTAATTCAGTCCCAGAACCATATTCATATAGGTTTGAAACAAAATTGACCTTCTAATTTATGTAGTCTGTACATACAATACGTGCCTGATTCAGTAACGAGCTACTCAACAATGTAGATTTTTCTGAGACCCAGGAAAAAAAGCAAAATCTAGTATTCTTCTGAGTTAGACCCATCACCTGTGCAGTGCTAATGCTCTGAAGTTTCTTCAAGCGGAAGGGGCAAAATTAGTACAGGAGGCAAATTCCCCCACGTCATGTAGAAGGTAAAATGCTCCTGGTTGATTGCAGAGCAGCTGAAAGGAGAGCTGGAGGAACGGGGAGGGGTAGACCTCTTCTCACGGCTGTCTGGCATCGTTCCTCATGGCCGCTGTTGTCTTCTGAGCGTAGGAAGTTCCAGGGCTTTACCCCGGGACAGACCCTGGAAGACAGAAGTGAGGGTGAACCCTCTGGGCTCTGCACCCGCTGCTGCCCGAGAAGCGTGTGCGTCGCTGGACTCTGCTGTGGGGGTGGGTGGGCACCTTTTCATTCTCTGCTCTCATAGCTGTGGCTGAAGGCAGCTGAATTATGGCTATTTCTCGGTCAGAAGACTGCCATGGCAGAAATGGAACAGGATTTATCTTTAGGGCAAAAGAGGCCTGCCTGAAGGCCCAGTCAGGACAGGTGCTGGATATGCACAGCTCTCACCGATAGCTGTGTGAGCTAAAGTTGTTTTGTGTCTCGCAGCACTATCTTCATTGTGAGGACACCGAGGGCAGGTGCAAGCTTTTAGCTTTGCTCTGAGGCTGCTCCGTGGTGTGTTGAATAGTCACTTCTACCTGCAAACTGGAAAGGTCTGATGGCAAAGTGAAACAACTAGAAATCCTTGGGTGTTGATTTACCTGTGGCTGGAATTTCATTTTACATGCGTATGTATCTTATTTTGGTAAAATCTTGGACTTTCTACTCTTAGTTTTAAGAAAGGCT